>JACXGI010003133.1:0-65599 GCA_016801175.1 Esox masquinongy | reverse complement strand
AAAAAAAAAAAAAAAAAAAAATGTATCATTAGCATGCTGAATATTGTAAAAGTCCCCAGAAATATATAATTGATTCCTGTCATGTTACTTATATCTGGTTTTTCCCAGTAAACCTTGGAAGTAAATCTTCAATGAGGAGATCCCTTGACTAGAGGAGAATGCTTTCTCTCTCTTTCTCTCCTTTTCTCTGTTTGTTTCTGTCGGTGAAATTCAAGTCCTTATTCTGTGTGTGTTCTCAGGCTTAAACAAAACTCTTTCAGTTATGCTATTCTGTGTATAATACTATTAACTGGACCACATAAAATATTGCCGTTCTATTCTTGCTCATTGTTTTCCTATTATCGTATTTTCAATCCACCTATAGGTTTTTATTTTGGCAAATGATGTCGTTTTTTTGCCAAGGGACCAAACTATTGGTAACTTGGGCATTATTTTTCTCAAAGTACTGTAGACTCATTGTAGGTTTTGTAGGATGGTAGACTGTGCACTGTAATGTTGTGGCTAGAATCTTGGACCTCAGAAATGTGCCGGATGTGTCTTTCTGAATGTGTATATAAAACATATATGGACACCCCCAATGTCAAAATATGTGCTATAGGTTTATTTCATACATTTTGGGTGTACATTTTACATGTTACATATATAAGTTATGAAATGGTCCTTGTTAAGAAAGCATTTGGAAATATTGAAGTAAATTCATTGGATGCCATATTGATGTTGAAATTTAAAACTGTAGACGTCATTGCCATTAGATTTTCTATACATGAATACTGTATATAGTAAACCTCAATACTGTGTTTAATTGTTCCACTGTTATGATGTTACAGTCTTCAGCCTTGCTTTCATAGATCGATGGTTCATTAATGTAAATCCTATATTTTCAAACTGTCAAATGGAATTAAATAAATCTTTACTCACAACATTTGTCTTTACAAAATATTTTTACAACTAATTCAATCTGTGACCTTGGTCAGCTGATTTTCAGCTACTGCCTTTCATATGTAAAATAGCTATTGTAACACTAGATGGCACCACAGTACCACCATAGCAAACTTCACCAGAAGGACCAACGGCTAGTATAGGCACTGCTGCCTCTAGTATATTGGGTCACTGAGCAAGATGTTACCCATTTTGCAGGCAAAACAGTAAATAGAATTTTAATCAGTAAATACAATATCACCATAAATTATTTTGTTCACATATAAACACATTGTTTTCACCAGATGAGGTAGAAAATGTGTTCACTGTAGTTGGCACTGAGTAAATAGTACTGCAAGAATTGGCGATGACTTTATCAATAATCAGGTTAAAAAAGCGTAGTACATATGACCTAAAGTTGAATCTACGTTCTAATAGATTAAAACGATTGTGAAATCATTCATATGTTTATGAGCAAGTGTTTCACACTTGCAATGTCTTTGTGTAATGTGCACCTCTAAATTAATCAGCATCATAAAGTGCACTAAAGAAGTCCAGAAGGTTAGTATATAGTCCCATATCATGCAATTGCAACATCAAAAGCGTGTTACTACAAATGTCTCTGATGCATTGCCGTTTTTTGCTTTAGTGAAGTTACGGTGTACCAAGCGTGCAATCATCTAAGCGCAAATTGGCGGTGTGCGTCACAGATGCAGATTTGTTTCACTTGCTCGTCAAAAAATAGCAACTGGGAAGTCAGTGCTTTTTGAAGTCGGAACAGTTCTTCAAGCAGTAACGTTTTAGCTAGACACGTTTCCTAAAGTTACTAATACTGCATTTTTGATAGATTGTTATTGGCAATGTTCAGACTAGCGATCTATGTTAATAGGTTTATGTTAACACAATTTTCTGATTTTCCCACTTCTAGGCTAATTGCGCCTTGGATGGTCATTTAACTGAAATTATATACTATAGGAAAATATATGGGATAGGGGAGAGCGGGTTGAATTGAGCCAGTTTTTACTTGAAGCGGCATTAAAGTGAAGGCATGATAGTAATGTCTCCAACTAAAATATGTACATATATTTCATGATGTGGTGCATCCCTGGGAATAATCATTTCGGATCTAAAATAAACAGTTTTCAAAATATGACTTCAAAAAATTGTGGTCTCTTGGCTCAACTTGCCACCGATGAGGGGTAAGTTGAGCCTAGGGAGAGGATAAGTTGAGCCACATTGGGGTAAATTGTGACATTGATTATGTTGAAGTAAAAATGAACATTTTCACCTGATATAGGCTAATGCAGACAGATTATTGTCCCCAACATCATTCAGGTAATCTTCGGAACTATCATAGTCAGTGGTGTCGTAAAGCAAAATGTTTATGTAACTTTCTTCTGAGCTACTGTAGACAAGTATTTTCTTCTTGGTTTTGATTTGTTTTGACCCTTTCAGGGCCCTTTTCTTCTCTTTTTCAGTCTTTTTCAGTCCTTTTATTTTCTCTGTCATTGTGTGCCTTTCCAGCTCAAGCTTTTCTGGTGTGTTGGTCAAGATTTTTGTTCCTAACTTGTCTGTAATTGTTCAGACATAAGAATATTGACTCCTTGAACATAAAAAAATCACTTGAAATGGCAAAACACTGTTTTTTAACTTAAATGTGCTTACCACTCATTCCATGTGCCTCTCTCCATCACAGGGTGAATAAAGTGGATGACTCTTCAAAAATCATTGGTCACATGATCAATTTTGTCTATGCTGGCCTAGAAACAAGGGCTGGCTTAACTTCCCCACAGGCTCAAATCACCCCATTCTCCCCTAATATTGGAACTTTAGAGAACTCCGATAGATACATTCGTTTACCAACCTTGCACAACTTGAAAATAGCGGAGTACTGTTTTTTTTTATGGGTCGAAAAGTCCAACCGTTCGTGCGTTTGACACTAGCGCTTCACGAAAATAGAGCATGGAATGTCACACTGGCCACTGAGCTTCCAGGATTGCACGTAAACGCACCATACACACCTGTTGAACGCACAGACCTTGTGGCTCTGTTATTGCAAACTGAGGAGGAAGGGAAGAAAAACTAGCCTATACCAAAGGGAGTAGACATACTGTACTTGGTAGTTTACAATTTCTTTGACAAATTTCACAACTGTTCTACAGGATAGTTGCCAAACACATGGACTAAACTGTTTGCAAGAGGAACTACTTTTTCGGAGTTTGGCAGGTACTGTAAGATTATATTCATGAATTGATTGTTTTCTTTAAAGGACACTTGTCGTGCCGTGGGAGTTCCATACTCACGTTCCAGTCTTATCCATTTAATGGTGGAGTTTTAAAGAGGCTACAGTTTTATTAAAATATTTCAAAATAATTCCCAATGCCTATAGCTAAAAGGTCTTACCAGATTTGCGTTAGCATTTTAGGTTAATTCTGACTTCGCATGCTTGTCGGAAATAGGAACTTCGAGTTGAAGTCTGAGAAGACTTGTGTTCAAGCAGTAGGCTACTTTTGGCGTTTTCTTTCTTCTACAAATAAGATTTTACGTGAATGTTTTTGCCAGCATTACCAATACAAACGTTAGCCATTTTCTTGTCATTGGCAGTCAGACTGTCTACATAGCTTATTCATTCTGAGATTTCAAAAAGGGATTGTCATTTTTGTTTGAAAAGTTATGGTCAGTGCTCCCAAATTGGTAGCGTGTTGAAATTTCACACAGGTTTAATTACTCAAAATAACAAGGGATTGCGAACATAATATGCCTGCGTTACACAAAAATATATTCGTGATAAGTTAACAGAAATGAAACACTTTCAAGCGCTGCTTTGCCGTTATGCAAGCTGTTTTCCCTCAAATATATTTACATGTTTGTAAAGTGCCCTATAACATACAGTATGGAGTTGGGATTTGTTGTAAATGCAGTTTATACAGTGATTGATGTTGGTAAGCGTGATCGACGGGGTTGAACACATTATTCCTTTGGGAAAATGATATCGCCTACTTTGGGTGTAGCCTATTAATTTCGTGAAGCAAACAGCAATACTGCAATTTCTTTAGGGGAAAAAAACAATGCGGTCCCTCCCTGTTTATTTCTGTTGGCTATTTAACAGGTTTTTAAAAGTTTTCAACAGAAACTGCGGAATGAATACAGCTTTGGTTCTAATAATGGCTAGACTAGGAGTTTCGATAGATATTTCCAAGCCCATGAACTTAATGGAAAGTTCATATAAAGTGTGGCGTGATATGGAAGGTAATTCTATATTTTTCAGAAATGAAGGCACATATTAGGCACAAAACATATTAGGCGCACGAAGCAATTAGGTGGTCTCATGAAAACAAATGAAGGGCCTGTTCACATTAAAGATAGTTATCAAGGACAAAATGGCACTTTCATTCTAGCTTGTTTACTGGAATGTCTGTTAATTCGTGGAACCAGAAGTGTCCCTTCAAATCTGAACCAAATCCACTTGCCTAGAATACTCGTGAGGCGACAGTATAGCCTATTAACACTGTGATTGGTGGGTTGTATCTAATGCGGAAGGGTCACACAATACCTCAGAAGGTGACATGCAAGGATTTCGATTTTTACACGTTTACATTAAAACGTTTATTATTACATTGCAAATCTATCAAAAAGTGTTGTTAATCTTTGTTATACTAATGTAGTGTGAATAAGCCTATATATTTTAGTAATTTCAGCAGACATGCTTATCCCAAGCAAGTAACATTTAAGGTGGGACAACCACACAACCCATTAATAGTAAGTACACTTTACATAATAAAGTTTCTCTGCAGAGAAACTTACCTACAGTGGATATAAAAAGTCTACACACCCCTGTGAAAATGCCAGGTTTTTGTGATGTAAAAGAATGAGACAAAGATAAATAATGTCAGAACTTTTTCCACTTTTAATGTGACCTATAATGTGAACAATTCAATTGAAAAACAAACTGAAATCTTTGAGGGGGAAAAATTAAAAATAAAAACCTTAGAATAACCTGGTTGCATAAGTGTGCACACCCTCTTATAACTGGGAATGTGGCTGTGTTCAGAATTAACCAATCACATTCAAACTCATGTTAAATAGAAGTCATTACACACCTGCCATCATTTAAAGTGACTCTGATTAATCACAAATAAAGTTCAGCTGTTCTAGTAGGATTTTACTGACATTTTCTTAGTTGCATCTCAGAGCAAAAGTCATGGTCCGCAGAGAGCTTCCAAAGCATCAGAGAGATCTCATTGTTGAAATATATCAGTCAGGAGAAGGGTACAAAATAATTTCCAAAGCACTAGATATACCATGGAACACAGTGAAGACAGTCATCATCAAGTGGAGAAAATATGGCACAACAGAGACATTACCAAGAACTGGACGTCCCTCCAAAATTGATGAAAAGACGAGAAGAAAACTGGTCAGGGAGGCTTCCAAGAGGCCTACAGCAACATTAAAGGAACTGCAGGAATTTTTGGAAAGTACTGGCTGTGTGCTACATGTGACAACAATCTCCCGTATTCTTCATATGAATGGGCTATGGGGTAGGGTGGCAAGACGGAAGCCTTTTCTTACAAAGAAAAACATCCAAGCCCGGCTGAAGTTTGCAAAAACAAACATCAAGTCCCCAAAAACATGTGGGAAAATGTGTTATGTTTGGTGCAAAAACAACACTGCACATCACCCAAAGAACACCATACCCACAGTGAAGCATGGTGGTGGCAGCATCATGCTTTGGGGCTGTTTTTCTTCAGCTGGAACCGGGGCCTTAGTCAGGGTGGAGCGAATTTTGAACAGTTCCAAATTCCAGGCAATTTTGGCACAAAACCTTCAGGCGTCCGTTTAGAAAGCTGAAGATGAAGTTCACATTTCAGCACGATAACGACACAAAGCACACATCCAAATACACAAAAGCATGGCTTCACCAGAACAAGATTAATGTTTTGGAATGGCCCAGCCAGAGCCCAGACCTGAATCCAATTGAACATCTGTGGGGTGATCTGAAGAGGGCTGTGCACAGGAGATGTCCTCGCAATCTGACAGATTTGGAGCACTTTTGCAAAGAAGAGTGGGCAAATATTGCCACATCAAGATGTGCCATGCTAATAGACTCCTACCCAAAAAGACTGAGTGCTGTAATAAAATCAAAAGGTGATTCAACAAAGTATTAGTTTAAGGGTGTGCAGACTTATGCAACCAGGTTACTGTGAGTTTTTTATTTTTTATTTTTCCCCCTCAAAGATTTCAGTTTGTTTTTTCAATTGAATTGTTCAAGTTATAGGTCACATTAAAGGTGGAAAAAGTTCTGACATGATTTATCTTTTTCTCATTCTTTTACATCACAAGAACCTGGCATATTGACAGGGGTGTGTAGACTTTTTATATCCACTGTACATACAGAGTATCAGAAATGTTTGGAAAATGAGAAGGGACTTTGCTGTCCTGGCTTCAAAGGAGGATAGTGTGAAGAGATTTTACTGGGCAAGAGCATAAGCTGCTTTCCTGTAGAGTGAGACGACCAAGAGACCAGATGTTAACAAAGACGTTGGGCAGAACTCACGAGGAGTCAGACCAATGAGGTTAGAGTCTGGCACAAAATGTAGTTGTGTTGATAAGATTTTACACTTTTTGGCTACTGGTGTTAGTCATCTGACTACAGTCTGCATTGAATTGTGGGTGACAGCAACCCTACAGGCGATCAAAATTGTGCAATAAAACTGCATCAGGTTTTGATGGGGATTCCCTGAGGAAAAGTGTCTAGTTTGCAATTGGAGTAGTGTAGTGCTGAGGGCCCATGAAGCTGACATACATCCTCTCCATGACATCTGGTGGGAGTGGCCTGCCAAGCATTAATCAATCATTTATTTTATAAAGCCCTTTTTACATCAGCAGTTGTTGCAAAGTTTTTATACAGATACATAGCCTGAAATTCCAAAGAACAAGCTACAATGATTGATGCACAGTGACTTGGAAAAACATCCAGAACCTAAAAGCTAACCTAGGGAGGAGCCGGCCTATGAGGGATGATCTGATCTCTTCTGTATGTGCCTGGTTTAGATTATAAGAGTACAATCATTTGGGATGTTCAGATGACGAGCGGGTCAATAAATACAGATGGGCTGTGTCCACAGTCTTTAGGTAGAATCAAGATCAGCTGTACGACTAAGTGGACAAGGACAGGGACGACCAGGTGGGCTGTTTGGAGTGACAGCAGGATTCTCCATTGAGCTGGGCTTTTTTTAGTCCAGGACTAAGCATGATTTGTGTCCGGCAATGAGTGCCGAACGCAGGCTCTAAAATGAATTGAGTCAAGTGCGCTTTGATGCTGAGGAGATTAGAAGAAAAACCTCAAGCTACACATGCCAATTCACATTGAATTGTGTTGTTTTCCTTATTGTTTAAACTGAAAAAAAATATGCCTATTTATAAATTAAGGGAAATTGTCTTTCTCACAGTGCCCTCTAGAATTATTGCCAACTTTGGTGAAGATGCACAAATGAAGGATATTATTATTTTTTAAATAAACTGAAGCTGCAATGAACCTGCTTTTGATTCTGTCACCCATCTCATCCGAATTAATAGACTCTGCAACCTTGGCTTCTCAGAGGACTGACTAACCTGGCTTGAAAATGAGCTGTTTGACTGCATACAGTATGTCATTTAAGGGCCTGCTGCCTCATCCATAGGAGTTCCTCAAGGTTTGATTTTTGGGCTGACCTTATTCCCTGTGTATTTTAACAGTGTAGAGCTTGCTGTTTGTCGACAACACCATCCTGTATACAACTGGTCCTTCACTGAACGCTACATGGAACTCCCTACAACTTACTTTTGATAACATCTAAAAAGCCTGTCCTCACCATGCCCTTTCCCAAAACCTTGCCCTGAAAGGGACGGAGTTAAAGCATGTAAACACCTACAAAAATTAAACCTAAAATGGAAAAGTGTCTGGATGATTTGATAACAAATTTGATCAGGTGTACCAGTTTAGGGTTTCACAAACTATTTGAAAGGTCTGGGGAGGCCTGAGAAGAGGTTTGGGGAAACCCTGCCCTACCTGGTTTCAGTTGACTTTGTATTTTTTCCAACAGGTACACAGTGTCCATGCTGCTCTAGAAGCCTGTTACCGCAGAGGGAACCGAGCTCTCAGACAGAAAGACATTGATCCAGGGCTGGAACATGGACGTCTCCACGGGTGACCAGAACCCTCTCCTTCTGGAGCAAAACATCTCCAGTCTGCAGCTTGACTGTCAGTCAATGGAGGATCACGATGGCCCACTGCGAGACTCGACGACGTCTCAGGCAGAGTCCTCATTGGCCAAAGGCCCGGAGAAGCGCGAGCCAGTGGTCCTGAGCACTCAAAGCGCAGCAGCAAGGAAGCTAGGCACCCAGCAGCTCATCCCTAAGAACCTGGCGGTGTCCAGTCGGACCAATAAGCAGCGCTACCACACCACTGTGGTGAACTTCCCCGTGGCTCAGGAGGCCCGTTCCAGCCCCTCTTCCACGAGCCGTCACTCCACCATGGGCTCCGCCCTCTCCCGGGATGACTATGACAGCGACGGAGAGGGTGTTTCACAGTGGGGCAACCGCAGGAACAAGTCGTACCGAGTGGCGGTGACCTGCCTGGACATGGACGCCATGACCGAGAATCGAGGGGGCGCCAACACTCTAAAACCTATGAAGGAAAACAGCAGAGCCACAAGCCCTGGACCAGCACGCAGTCCTGGACGCAAGGCAAGTCAGAATGAGTCGCTGGCTCAAAAGGGCTGGTGATGATGAGTCCTTAAGTTAGAAGCCATCTTTAGTTAGTTCTGAACTTCCCATGATTTAACATGGACCAAAATGTACAGTGGGTATAGAAAATAATCACCCCCCTGTAAAATAATCACATTTTGTTGCTTTGCTGCCTGAAATGAAGACAGACACAGTTTTTGTTTCATTCAGCTGTATTTACTCAGTGCAACTTATAACATCCAAGTGAAAGATATAACACCAACACGTCAGAAAAAAATAAAAAAATAAAAAAACAATCACTGAGTTGGAAAAAGGATCACCCCCTTGTTTCAGTATTTTGTTGAACCACCTTTTGCTTTAATTACAGCCTTTAGTCTGTTGGGATATGTCTCTACTAACTTTACACGTCTAGACGTTGCAATATTTGACCACTCTTCTTTGCAGAACTGCTCAAGTTCAGTTAAATTTGATGGTGACCGTTTGTGGACTGCTGTCTTCAAGTCATTCCACAGATTTTCAATGGGGTTCAAGTCTGGGCTCTGACTAGGCCATGCAAGGACATTCACCTTTTTCTCCTTCAACCACTGTGTGGTCAGTTTTGCTGTGTGCTTTGAGTCATTGTCATGTTGGAAGGTAAATCTTCTTCCCATTGACAACTTTCTGGCAGAGAGCAGCAGATTTTCCTCAAGAATTTGACAGTATTTTGCCCCATCCATTTTTCCTTCTATCCTGATAAGTGCTCCAGTCCCTGCTGCAGAGAAACAACCCCATAACATGATATTACCACCTCCATGCTTTACTGTAGGAATGGTGTTATTTGGATGGTGAGCTGTATTGGATTTTCGCCAGACATATCGCTTGGCGTTGAGGCCAAACAATTCAATTTTAGTCTCATCTGACCATAACACCTTTTTCCACGTGGCCTTAATCTTCAAGGTGTGTTTTGGCAAAGCTCAGTCGTGACTGCATGTGGCCTTTCTTGATGAGTGGCTTTTTTCTTGCAACCCTCCCATACAAGCCACATTTGTGGAGAATTTGTGATATTGTTGCCACATGCACACAATGACCACTCTTTGTCATGAATTCCTGCAACTGCTTTAGAGTTGCTGTAGGCCTCTTGGTAGCCTCTCTGACCAGTTTACTCCTGGCTCTTTCATCCAGTTTGGCGCGACGTCCTGACCCAGGGAGGGTCTGTGTTGTACCAAATACCTTCCACTTCTTAATAATAGAAGTGCTTCTAGGCACTGATAAAGCCTTTGAATTTTTTTGTATCCATCTCCTGACTTGTGCCTGTCCACAACTTTATCCCGGAGATCTTTTGACAATGCCTTGCCACCCATTGTTGATTGTTGTCTTCAGTTGCACTACCAAGGACGGAAATGCTTCAGGAAAAGCTTGTTTCATGCTGAGCTAATCAAAATGACCACAGCTGATCACAGTTGAAAGTCAATTGGCTTTGTGTGCTATTGAGAAGGTGATTAACTACACTTGGTTGGGTTTCCAAGTCATTTTTAGGAGGGGGTGATTCTTTTTCCAACTCAGTGATTCTGTTTTTTAATTTGTAATTTTTTTTTCTGACAAGTTGGTATTATATCTTTCACTTGGATGTTATAAGTTGTAAATACAGCTGAATGAAACAAAAACTGTGTCTGTTCATTTTCATTTCAGGCTGCAGAGCAACAAAATGTGATTATTTTACAGGGGGGTGATTCTTTTCTATACCCACTGTACTGACTGAATTTGGTGTGAGATAGGGAGTAGGTGGGAGTGGTGAGACAGAGAGAGACAATTGGAGAGAGGGATGGACCGAAAAGGGGAAAGAGAGAGAAAATGACATAGAGATTGAGACGGACAGACATCTGCTTCTTTCTGTGGAGGGGTTTCCTCCAAACATTCCTCTATAATTAACTCATGCTGTGTGGCCACCATCTCCATTCTAGAGAACCTTGGGGAGAAAGAGGAACCAGAAGCACGCGGGCTCGTTCAAAGATGGTATGTATGTGTCACTACCTACAGCTGACAGAGATTTGCCCCTAGAGATGGAGATAACCAGCCTGGCTGCCACTGTACTTCATAAAATGTAAAAAGACCAGAAACAGTCTGGCACCCAGGCTAGAATTTAGATGGCAAGAAAAGATCAAAACCTTGACTGACCTTCATGGTTAAGTGTGATGGTCCAGAAATGTAATTGATTGTAAAAGCTAATAGTCTAGACTGTATTGAAAGGACTATTACAGAAAGATGTTCTATTATTTTTAAATTAAACAGGAAATCTCTCAGCTCTGACTGCACTCAGCATACCAACATTTATATACCACAAATCACAACGTATTTACTCGTCCTTGTATCACTCATTTATTGTGTGGGAAACTATTCATTTTCCGTTACAAAGGATTAATTTATGTTCTCTATACAGTTGTAAATGTTCTATGTCAGTGCCAAGCATAACTAGAAGCCATTTCAACATTCCATGAAACAGAATGTATTGGTTCTTGTATGTTTCATTGTGTCGATAATGAACTGTTCATAATAGCAGTATAGTGGTATGTGACTGGAAGTCCATTTTAATTGGATTCTCTTCCCCACAGATCCTCGACTGTACCAGGAGATCAAGGAGCGAGGGCTACAGCCCACTGCTCTGAATGTAGAGGACGATGACTTTGTCCATGTGGAGCCACCTGGGGAGGACCAGGGAATTGTGGTCAAGAACTACAGACCAACACAGGCGACCTGGAGCTCACTGCCACAGGTAAGCAGGGAGGAGTAAAGCAGTGCCGCGGGGGAGTGGTTGTGGTCAGATACCTGTTGATATGTACGTACACAATGAAAAAACATTTAAGCTATATTAACTAGAATCCCAAATTTGGCACTGGTGCACCAAAAGGATGTTTCCAGGTTACAAAGTGAAATAATTAGGTGCCTGTGCAGGCAAAATGGGTGAGCAACAGAGCCCTGACTACTGGCCTCTATTCAATAAGAGTTTAAATGTAATTCAGTCAAACTCTACCAAATGTTATTGAGTGTTCGGTTGTGCCGCTCAAGGCACACCTTACAGTACTACTGTTGAAATAATTTTGCTGTAAACTTTCTCTATGCCTCAGGTGAAGGATAATGGCATTCTTGAGATGATCTCTCCCGAGGAGCGGAAGAGACAGGAGGTATGGGCAAGCTCTTTTATTACACACGCTCATAGACCTTTTTGGTTGGCAGAACACATCTGTGTCTAAATATCAAAGTCCACCCAATATGCTAGTTTATAAAGCCACACCCTTTATTTGTTGGCCACTGTAGTCCCTTCACACCCACAGGCTAACCCTGTTATGTCAATAGCACACTCTTCAAAAGTCTCAGAAGAACTAAGCATATTGTCTAACTTGATTTATCAGTGATATGCGGGATCTTCTCTAACGTGAATGCTTTAAGTTTTTTAATTGGGTTAACTATTACTCTATGTTGTTGGATTCAAGTTTCCAGGAATGTATCTATTGGTAGCAAAAACAGTTGTCATGGACAGGTATCCAACACTGTTAACTGCTAGGCTTCCTGTGTATGAATGGGACATGGTCCATTCACATTCCTTATAAGATGATTTGTTGTGGAGTGTGGTTTATTTCCAGTATACCATGGCAAAGGAGTGCCACTATACAGGCAGTATCCCACAAAGCCAAGAGCTCCCTTATTGCCAGTAACTGGTTACCAACACAATTAGAACTGCAAAATTAAATGTTTTAAAGCTCTCATATACCATATCTTTTATCTAATCGGCATTCAGGTTTCAAACCACCTGATTTCTAATATTGTGTAATTCGCTAAATAAAGTGTTCATAGCACAATATTACTCCTGTTTGTCTGTTGGATAGGGGCCTTTCCCTCCCACTGACCTCTCGCTCGTGGTTTTGACAGGCCATCTTTGAGATCATCACGTCAGAGTACTCGTACCTTCACAGCCTCGGCATCCTGGTGCGCCACTTCAAGGGGAGCAATGCCCTGCGGAAGACCATGACCGCCACGGAGCACCACCACCTCTTCTCCAACATCGCTGTCATCGAAAGCATCAGCAGAAGGTACTAGATCTCTCTGGACTCCAGTTGGAGACAATCAGTAGAAGGTACTAGACCTCTCTGGACTCCAATTGGAGACCATCAGTAGAAGGTACTAGATCTCTCTAGACTCCAATTGGAGGCCATCAGCAGAAGGCACTAGATCTCTCTAGACTCCAATTGGAGGCCATCAGCAGAAGGTACTAGATCTCTCTGGAGTCCAGTTGGAGACCATTAGTAGAAGGTACTAGATCTCTCTGGACTCCAATTGGAGGCCATCAGCAGAAGTACTAGATCTCTCTGGAGTCCAGTTGGAGACCATCAGTAGAAAGTACTAGATCTCTCTGGACTCCAGTTGGAGATCAGCTTAGGATGGTGTCTGAATTGGAAACCCACAATGTATTTAATATGTCTGGCCTGCAGTTGGAATTATCTGGTTATTTAGTTGCAAGCATTAATTTGGTAAACCGGGACATAATCTATATAGCTGTGAAGATGCAGTCTGTGAATTTTGCAAATAATAATATTTTTAAACCTCCCATTTTGGGCTGGATGCATATTGTATTATTGTGCAGACTGTTGGCCTGATCTGGATAGGTTATGTGCTTCAGTAGTCAACTCTGATTGTTTGGGTGCCATAAATAAGTCGGGCCATAGCCGTTGGCTAAATTACCTGCATCTGGACTAGGTTAGGTTTTCCTTGGTATAGTCAAGTCATTCATTGCTTATGACTACAAAGGTGGAAATAATTATTTCAGTCATCTTGCTATATCTCTGAGAAACTAGAGTCCAAGGGCGTAGCAGCAGGGAGGAGATGGGGGGGTACATTTTAGAAGCAGGACACAAATTTAAAATGCGTCCCTCCAATATCAAAGTCAATCCTACGGCCTGCCAGAGGCCATCTAAATACTGAATTCTTATGAGGTTTTGTGAATCCTTGCAGGCCTGTCTCTTTGGTAAGGAATAGTAAGACTCACACTAACAGACATGCCTAGAGCTAAATTATTAGATATATCAACATATTAAAAATGTTTGTACAGACAATTACACCACATTGAAACAACATAGAAAAATTATTCAGTTAGTAATCTAGTTGTCATCTACCCATTTGTAGAACTGCTTGCTTGCCCTGTTTAACTGTTTACAATGGGTTAATTTAGATGGGATTTGAACATGAGCAAATATCCTGGGAGGACTTACAGGACGGGTTTAGACATGCTAGCTCAACCAGTTTGGCAGCGTAGTAGGTCTGCTAGTATTCAGGAAGGCTCTAAGGAACTATAATAATGTCACTGAAAGCAGCTTGTAGTCTGTATGGCACATTAGAAAGGCTACGCTGATTTTGTTGGCTGCTGCTGCTGCTATCTGAATGAAAATTGATCTAATCTTATTGAAAGCCTTTAGTTCTTTTGGAAATGTGT
Organism: Esox masquinongy; assembly: GCA_016801175.1. Classification (NCBI taxonomy): domain Eukaryota; kingdom Metazoa; phylum Chordata; class Actinopteri; order Esociformes; family Esocidae; genus Esox; species Esox masquinongy. The sequence goes on along the minus strand of JACXGI010003133.1, from coordinate 51,495 downwards.
GTGCGTGCGTGCGTGCGTGTGTGTGTCATTGCTTCCTGGGTTGACCTGTTGTTGTTTTAGGTGTCAGTTGACTCCCGGTTTCTTTTCAGAAAATGACTTGACAGTAAAGGGTGTGACGGAAAGAAGGCTGCAGCTGATTCCATAATGGACATTGTAAATTATATTACTATTACTACACATTTTGGAAGCCTTCTAGAAGTGCTACATAAATGTTTGGACTTGTTTTGACTGTGCTCTTAGGTGGGAGATGAATTCCAGCATAGTAGGCGATAGACATTGTCCTGCCGGTTAATTAATACAAACTTCATGTTCATTTCCCTGTTCATAGTGAATGGTCTGAAACACTCGTAGTGTTACATCACCAACATTTTAATATTAAAGGCACTAACATGGTGGCCATTCTAATACTAAGCCAACTGGTAGTGCAATGCAAAAGTCAAAGCAATCTATAGACCACAAGGGCCACTATTAGATTGGAGGTAATTTACAATGTAAGTACAAATAGTGCCAAACCTTTGTGAATGCTACTCCTTTATGATTCTTTATGTAAAGGCCTTACTTCGGTTTTTACTGACTGCTCAGGTACAGTAGCCCTTGTCATGGGTAGAGAGAGCAACCGACCAAAAAGAAAAGTAATGCATGTGTTCTGTTCTTGTCAGCTTTTTTGAGGACCTTGAAAGGCGCCACAATGAGGACCCAGTGATCAAGGACATCAGTGACATAGTACAGAAGCACGCGAGCCACACCTTTGACCCCTACATCGTGTACTGCTCCAACGAGACTTTCCAGCAGAGGACACTGCAGAAGTTGCTGTGAGTAGGACAACACTTCCCATATTAGGGGCCTTGTTCGAATCATTCAGAAATGTGTCCTTCCTTAAGTACAGATCTGTAATTAACTGGATATGTGTGCTTTCATCAATTTAGCTGCTGCAGATCTGGTATTATGTTAAAATGTTTGTGTGTCTGTCTCTCAGAACGAGCAACACAGCGTTTAAGGAGGTGTTGAAACAGATTGAGGGGAGCGGTGAGTCTCAAGGCCTGCCCATGATCTCCTTCCTCATCCTCCCCATGCAGAGAGTCACCCGTCTACCACTCTTACTGGATGTGAGTCCCTTACTCTTCCTGATGGGGGTCGACAGGGGAATCTCAAGTCTTCCTTGCCTCTTTTTCAAAATGTCATGGGTAAGTGAGAATTGGGGTCCTCTCACGGAGAGGGGTCAAGTGGAATCCAGACTTTAGAGTTGCATCCATTGCGGAATGGCTTTGATTCACTGCAGCGAGGCCTGTGGCACCCCCTAATGGAGAGATTCTACAGCAGTCCAACAACCATCAAGAAAGACCCTGACACTTACATAAGGAAGAGTTCTCCAACTCCCAGGCCTGGAGAGAGCTGCTGGGTCTGCAGGCTTCTGCTCCAAACCAACACTTCTTATTCAGAAAATGTGTCCGTGTGTAGGTGTTGGGTTAGAATGAAGACGAACCAGGGTTGTAGAGTCATTATGTATCCTTGGTTTGTCCTGTCTGCGTGGCCAAACCAACACTGGGCCGTGACTACAGGAGGTTTTCCTTGTTATATTTTCTGACCCATGGTAAACTACTTCCATATCCTGTCTGCAGTGTGAAATATATTAGTTTCAGGAATGTAGCAAAAATTATTGTTTTAATCATAAAAAATTGTTGCTGGACCATGTAAGCAGAGCTGGCCAGGAATAGCGAATGTCTCTTACTGAGTGCCTGACTGACTGACTACCCCTTGTTAAATAGCATAGTGGTTAGACACGTGGACTCCCATGCAGTGGACAGGGGATCGATCCACACCATAGACCAAACATAGTAGTTATTAGGATTTGTCTGGGATAGACTAAAACTTTGCTGGCTACAAGCTTCAGTAGTTAAGTTATAGTAAGCCTAAATTAAAACTGTTTACGGTTATACTGCGAATATTTCTGATGGATTTTCGAAGTACGCATCTGTGCATGCTTTTTGGGGTAATATAGACCACAACCCCTTGCACAGTAAAAAAGGAGGGGTTTCCACGATTCTCTCTTCTTTTCACTTGACAAAAAAGTCAGTTATCACCTATATTGATATTTTTTGTATCAATGTCATTCACGAATGTAAGAAAAACAAACGTTGATGTGCCATGAAATGGAATAGCTCTGGCAGTGTAAAGTTCGTCTTCAGTCTCGCTAGCAATTGCTCAATTCTTATGACTATTCCAAGTAGTAAGTAGATACTAGTAAGCCTATTACTGGCTAATAAGCTATTAAAACGTCCAGTGGCAAAAGCCATACAGTTCATAGATGCTATTTGTGGTGGATGTAAACTTAATAAGAAACGTTTAATGAAACAGTTTAATGCAATGCTTAATGGTGTCTAGCTAAATACTCAAACTTGGCGTGAAGTTGTCATTGTTTTCATTACTGTATAGGGAGCCATCTACAGTAATCTCTTTCTAAATTAACGGGTTGAATGTAATGTAGCAACCCTGTTATACCCGTTGTTGGTTTGGAAGTAGGGAACTAGTTTCAAGAACCATGGAGTTTTGACTAATTGGAGAAGTATGCAGAAGTATAAAGACACTCTGCATATGTATAGCTTAGTGGCCTAGTGGTTAAAGACACAGTCTGTCAGATAGGAGACACCGGTTCGAATCCAACAAGGGAAACATCATTCATCCCTTCTAATCGTGGGCTGGCCGAACTAGGCTTGCCTGGTTCCTTTTTCTTGTTTTTAAATTAAATATACAATATATGTTCCTATTCTGACAATTGTGTTTGAGCGTTTGGGCATATGTTTACCACATATGGAGACTGGCAGGCTTTTGTGTGAAGCTTTCTGTTATTGTTGGGGCTGATGCTCTCAGGTGGCTAAATATCTACTTTTACTGTACTTGAATTTCAAATGCATTTCATAACATTTCCTTTTAACTTGTTTAAGTATGACCAGCCATACAGGTCTGTGCTGCTGTATGCCCGGTTTTGGAAAAGTCTTGGATCTTTCAAATCAAACTAGGGAGGTAGACAGCGGGTAGGGACATGGTACACACAGATCAGCCAACAGGCAGACTGAGTCAGCATCTGGCACTGTAGGCCTATCCATCTGGCACTGTAGGTCTATCCGTCTGGCACTGGAGGCCTATCCATCTGGCACTGGAGGCCTATCCGTCTGGCACTGGAGGCCTATCCATCTGGCACTGTAGGCCTATCCATCTGGCACTGTAGGCCTATCCATCTGTAAAAATAAATAAATACTGTATCTCACAATGTTTTGTTCTGCAATGTATCACAGACTCAATAAAGCAGGGCCTATCATCAGTGAACACACTAGGATATTCTATAAGCAACATCCTGAAAATTGAAGGCAAACCAGCTTGAGGGGGAGACCGAAACATGTGCCTATGTTTTGGTAATCAATGTCTTGCGATGTCTTTACCAAAACTAGCCAAATATGTGCTTGTCCTCTGGTTTTATTTCGATTACACAACTTTCCCTATCATTTCTAACCCATTATCTAGTTAGGCTATAACACGGCAAATTATGTTTTGTGTAAACTGCACAGTGCATGTAGAAAAACACATTGTTTGTGTTTAGGACTTATTCCTAAAAGTTAAGGCTCTTTTAGAAATAAGTAGTAGAAGAAAAATAAGTAGTAGTAGAAAAAAGTAGATGACAATTTTTAAAGGTTCACACCCCTAACACATTTAATTATCAGACTGGGTAATAGTGAGATGTCTCCCTCTCTCAACCAGACCATCTGTCAGAAAACTAAGGACAAAACCGCAGAGTACTATGCTGCAGTCTGGGCACTGAAGGCGATAAGTAAGGTAGGGCGCGCCACAAACCCTGCAAGTTCATTTGAATATTTCTAAACATTGACTCATTCACTGCTTGTCATATTGTTCTGTACATTTACATATGAATTGTGCATGGTGTGTTATTGGTAGTGCACTGCCGTGCCATTACAGCTATACCATGGAGCCTCTACCATGTCAGCCATTTCTTCACCACTTATTTCCATTTGCTGTGTGTATAATTACAGCTTAAACAAAAGCCTTCTGGAAGGAAAATCAATTCACTTTGAGTAATGCACTGTCAACCCTATCAGTTGGTGAATAGCTGCAATGACGGAGCTCGACGAATGGAGAGGACAGAACAGATGTACACTATTCAGAAGCAGATGGAGTTTGGCAAGATCAAGGTACAGCCAAGGAGACTTTAGACTTCTAAAATATGTCATTTATTTGAAATGCGTTCTGACCATGTGTAAGAACACTTAAAGCTGAGAGGTGTAATGTGTTATTCGCTATAAACATCAATTCACCTTGATAGCGTCATAATTAACATGCTTATGACAAGTCAGAGTGCATTAAAGCTATGCAGTGGCGAAACATGGCTATTGGGGCTAGGCCCTCAGTAGCGGAAAAAGATCGGACGTCACACATACAGCTCCGGAAAAATTAAGAGACCACTGCACCTATTTCTTTCCTTTCCAAAAAAGTCGAAAAGGAAGGTTTGGAGTGAGGAACAAAAGCGTTAAAATTAAGAGACCACTGCAAATTGAATGATTCTGTTCCTCACTCAAAACTTTCCTTTTCAACTTTTTTGGAAAGGAATGAAAAAGGTGCAGTGGTCTCTTAATTTTTTCCGGAGCTGTATATATAGTGAACTTGGATGCCTGCGTATAGAGAGAATGACCTTTCTTTTGCAGACTTATGTAGAAGAAACAATTCTTTGATGACAGAGTCAAACGGTCCTAAGCCACGACTCGGCTGTGGCTCACAGAAGCAAATGTAGGCTACACAACGGTTACAAATATCGATAGCAGGAGCCACGTCGGAAGAAAATGTGTTGTTTCAAAGAAACATTTGCCAAAACAGTTACTCAAATTCAATCACACAACTACTCACACTGTTTCAAGACCACGGACAGTATGTGCTGTCAGAGAAAAGTTGGGCTGTATTTGATGTCCAGCATGCAACAATTAAAAACATGCACCACAACAAGAAATGTCATGTACTGTACCCTGTACTTCCAACTGTAACACCATTACCTTTGTTTTTGCCACAATACAACCAGTAATTTAAAGTTGAAATAATATTTTACACATTGTATTCAAAATGATATGAACGAGATGGCAACAAAAGCAAGCTGTAGATGAAAACAAAGTCCAGTCACCATTATAATTATCATTTAAAAACAAAGTCCGTTCTCCTGTCCTTCTTTATGAAATGGATAATGGCAGGTTCATGTAGCTTGTCTTGATTTTAAATCCGAAAGAAGTTCTTTTTCAATTGATATCAAAGCCAGGGCTGACAGCAGGGCCATCACCATCCTTACATACACTCACTGCAAAAAGCTAGCCAGCTAGCTAGGCTCAAGCGTGAGAAAACAAGATAGGGCTCGCTATTGGCTCTGAATTAGTGACCTATACTTAGGCCCTCTAGAGGGCATTGAGGCGTCATACAATTACAAGACAATTTGTGATTGGTTGATTCTACTTTCAATCCAAAATGCTGCTGTAATTGAAGTGAATGCCAATGACATTGGCTGATGCCTTCTACTCAAAACCTGAGGGCCTAGCCAATGAGCGTTGAGCACAGCTAGATAATTTCTACCAAGATACTACCAAAGAAAAATTCTGATTGGATATTTTTTTTCTCTTGGATATTAACCCTTCTTTTTCCAACACAAACTGAAGAAATTCAATAGGAAGATCATTACAATTAAGACACAATATTAAATCAATTAAAACAAAATTGCAAATTATAATAAATATACACATACATATATACATACATACATACATACATACATATAGTATCTCACAAAAGTGAGTACACCCCTCACATTTTTGTAAATATTTGAATATATCTTTTCATGTGACAACACTGAAGAAATTACACTTTGCTACAATGTAAAGTAGTGAGTACACCCCTAAGTGAAAATGTCCAAATTGGGCCCAAAGTGTCAATATTTTGTGTGGCCACCATTATTTTCCAGCACTGAATTAACCCTCTTGGGCATGGAGTTCACCAGAGCTTCACAGGTTGCCACTGGAGTCCTCTTCCACTCCTCCATGATGACATCACGGAGCTGGTGGATGTTAGAGACCTTGCGCTCTTCCACCTTCCGTTTGAGGATGCCCCACAGATGCTCAATAGGGTTTAGGTCTGGAGACATGCTTGGCCAGTCCATCACCTTTACCCTCAGCTTCTTTAGCAAGGCAGTGGTCGTCTTGGAGGTGTGTTTGGGGTCGTTATCATGTTAGAATACTGCCCTGCGGCCCAGTTTCTGAAGGGAGGGGATCATGCTCTGCTTCAGTATGTCACAGTACATGTTGGCATTCATGGTTCCCTCAATGAACTGTAGCTCCCCAGTGCCGGCAGCACTCATGCAGCCCCAGACCATGACGCTCCCACCACCATGCTTGACTGTAGGCAAGACACACTTGTCTTTGTACTCCTCACCATCTGAACCAAATAAATTTATCTTGGTCTCATCAGACCACAGGACATGGTTCCAGTAATCCATGTCCTTAGTCTGCTTGTCTTCAGCAAACTGTTTGCGGGCTTTCTTGTGCATCATCTTTAGAAGAGGCTTCCTTCTGGGATGACAGCCATGCAGACCAATTTGATGCAGTGTGCGGCGTATGGTCTTAGCACTGACAGGCTGACCCCCACCCCTTCAACCTCTGCAGCAATGCTGGCAGCACTCATACGTCTATTTCCCAAAGACAACCTCTGGATATGACACTGAGCGCGTGCACTCAACTTCTTCGGTCAACCATGGCGAGGCCTGTTCTGAGTGGAACCTGTCCTGTTAAACCGCTGTATGGTCTTGGCCACCGTGCTGCAGCTCAGTTTCAGGGTCTTGGCAATCTTCCTATAGCCTAGGCCATCTTTATGTAGAGCAACAATTCTTTTTTTCAGATTCTCAGAGAGTTCTTTGCCATGAGGTGCCATGTTAAACTTCCAGTGACCAGTATGAGGGAGAGTGAGAGCGATAACACCAAATTTAACACACCTGCTCCCCATTCACACCTGAGACCTTGTAACACTAACGAGTCACATGACACCGGGGAGAGAAAATGGCTAATTGGGCCCAATTTGGACATTTTCACTTAGGGGTGTACTCACTTTTGTTGCCAGTGGTTTAGACATTAATGGCTGTGTGTTGAGTTATTTTGAGGGGATCGCAAATTTACACTGTTATACAAGCTGTACACTCACTACTTTACATTGTAGCAAAGTGTCATTTGTTCAGTGTTGTCACATGAAAAGATATAATCAAATATTTGCAAATATGTGAGGGGTGTACTCACTTTTGTGAGATACTGTATGTATGTGTGTGTGTATATATATATATATATATATATATGTGTGTATGCTTATATGTGTGTGTGTGTGTGTGTGTGTGTGTGTGTGTGTGTATATATATATATGTGTATGTATGTATCTATCCTTAGGCCCTCTCTGAGGGCGTAGAGGGCCCTGACGGTTCCCCACTGCACCTATGGTACTGTACAGTACCCCTTCGCTTTAGTCAAGTGTTACCGAATATTATACTTATGGAAAAAACCTGAATTTGGTGGCCTATCCTTAGCCTTTCCCACTGGTCTCGTCATCGCGGTGGCTACTAAAGCGTGGGGAGCTGGCCGTCTGCACTGAGGAGCTCAGTATCTTCTGGAAAGCCTTCAGCCACAAGAGCTTCTACCTGTTCCTCTTTAATGATGTGCTCATCGTCACTAAAAAGAAAAGGTGAGACAGTGTGAAGGGAGTGAAGTGTGTGTGAAGAGAGTGAGGGAGTGAATGAGTGTGTGTGAAGTGTGAAGAGACAGAGTCCCATAACCATTTTATGCATTTCAGCAACTACAAACCATTATCCTAAATCCTTCAGATTTCAATTTGGTTTACCAATCTTTAAAAAAGTGTGTGCTACTAAGATGTGTTTATTATAAATCCTAGGTTCTGACCCTAGTATGGAGTTTTCCTAGCCACTATACATCAATATCTTGCTGTTCCTTGCTCTTGGGGGTTTGAGGCAGAATATCTGTATAAGCACTTAGGGACAACTGCTAATGTAAAATGAGCTTTATAAAATATTTGATTAATTATTGTGGGAGTACCTTAAAGGCCAAATACACTTTCTCATTCATTCATGTGTCAGTTCATATCACACGTGTTTCCAGTAGCCCCCATGTACCCCCAAAATAAAAAACTGACATTGCTTAATGTATTATGTGCCCAGTGAAGAGAGCTACCTGGTGATGGACTATGCTACTCTGGAGAACGTGGAGGTGGAATTGCCGGAGGAGACGGAGGGACGGACATCACCGCAGGCGAAGGGAGGCTTTCCCCTCCTGTCTCTACGGCTGCTAATGTCAAAGAACAGCGAGGGGAGAACAGAGCAGATCGCTCTGGTTGCGGAGTCCAGGTACCTTATACTCCCAGTTAACCTGAGGACTGGGACACATCAATTCATTTTTGTGCTTTTCAATGCACATTTGCTTTTGTTCCAAATCTCTAATGCCATACAGCATCATCACCATAATGAGGCCACTAATTGCAGTTTTATGTCCTGTTCTACCTTTAAGAGGCTCTGAGATTTTCAGTGTCTTGTGGGGTTCTTCAAAATGGCTACCATCCCAGTTACTACAGTATACTAATGAATACATTTTATGGAAAGTGTGTGAAATTAAGTTATTATATTTAATCTATTGTGAGTTTATTGTGATATTCCAATTCTTATAATGAAATATAACATCATGTACATATTAACATTTTATTAACACATTTGTAAAAAATAAAGTATAAATGAGCTTTATTAAGTTATTAGAAAAGGCACATCAAGGTGGCTACAATGCACGTTTGTTGGCAGTTGTTTTGGCCAAAGGCTGTACAACTAAATACTAGTGCTGTGTTTGCTACAATTGTGTCATGTCATTACTTTTTTTTTATGCATGGGATATAGTAACTTTGAAAACAAATGAATATTCATCATAAATTAGGGGGATATGCTCATGACAAGTTTAAATGCATGTTACTGCATCTTAATGTGTGTTAACATAATGCATCATAATAACCTCCAGGCACATACACAGCTATGCAGAGCACATGCCCCTTTGCTATATAGTGCCTATTCCAGTTGACATGTGCCCATCCGTCTCCGTGATGTGCATCACTCACACTGACAGGCATGCGTCGTCCGTCTTCATTATGCTCCCTCACTCCGACACATTGTTCGTCCGTGTGAGCTGACAACGCCGGCCATTTTTTCAGTTTCAGCCCATGCCTCTCAAAAGGTCTGTGCACGACCCAGTAACTGCACTATATAAAGCATGTTTTATAGGGATGGTTTTTGCTTCAGTTGTTCAATCCAAACTGTATTCAGCAACATCCAAATTATCAGCGCTAGAATTTTGTAATAATCTAGTGGAAACAAAGTTTAAACTGATTTGGTCTGGCAGGTCAAAATGGGAATATGGGAAGTCTCATAACCTGCTTTCCTCATGCATTGGAATCTATTACTACCTTATAGTCACTTTCTGCTAGCAATGCCATTCTAATAGTTAGTGTCTGTGACCTGTGTTTATATCCAGGGTCGACCGGGCTCGCTGGGTGAGCGCTCTCCGGGGGCACAAGCAGATGGAAAACAGGACCAGTACAGATGGTAAGATTATTAGATGTCTTGACTGATGATGAATTATGATATTGTCAGTAGTGTAGTGCAATTGTTATTTCAGTTGACATCATTCAGTCAAAGTTTGTACAGAGAACAGCCAGATTCAGATGCTTCTTGAATATCATAAAGAAAATGCACACATTGCAACCTCCAGTTTCAATGCCCACACGTTGTTTGAACAATTATAAATATTTTTAATACACTCAAACATCAAGTAAAGGGTAACAGGCCATTGCCAAAAGTAAAGGATACTGATTTGAGTTTCACCAAATTGCATCACTGTAATGCTACAGTGAGGGAAAAAATTATTTGATCCCCTGCTGATTTTGTACGTTTGCCCACTGACAAAGAAATGATCAGACTATAATTTTAATGGTAGGTTTATTTGAACAGTGAGAGACAGAATAACAACAAAAAAATCCAGAAAAAATGTCAAAAATGTTATAAATTGATTTTCATTTTAATGAGTGAAATAAGTATTTGATCCCCTCTCAATCAGAAAGATTTCTGGCTCCCAGGTACAGGTACTGAGCTGAGATTAGGAGCACACTCTTAAAGGGAGTGCTACTAATTCCAGCTTGTTACCTGTATAAAAGACACCTGTCCACAGAAGCAATCAATCAATCAGATTCCAAACTCTCCACCATGCCCAAGACCAAAGAGCTGTCCAAATATGTCAGGGACAAGATTGTAGACCTACACAAGGCTGGAATGGGCTACAAGACCATCGCTAAGCAGCATGGTGAGAAGGTGACAACAGTTAGTGCGATTATTCGCAAATGGAAGAAACACAAAAGACCTGTCAATCTCCCTTGGTCTGGGGCTCCATGCAAGATCTCAACTCGTGGAGTTGCAATGATCATGAGAACGGTGAGGAATCAGTCCAGAACTACACGGGAGGATCTTGTCAATGATCTCAAGGTAGCTGGGACCATAGTCACCAAGAAAACAATTGGTAACACACTACGCTGTGAAGGACTGAAATCCTGCAGCGCCCGCAAGGTCCCCCTGCTCAAGAAAGCACATGTACAGGCCCGTCTGAAGTTTGCCAATGAACATCTGAATGATACAGAGGAGAACTGGGTGAAAGTGTTGTGGTCAGATGAGACCAAAATCGAGCTCTTTGGCATCAACTCAAGTCGCCGTTTTTGGAGGAGGAGGAATGCTGCCTATGACCCCAAGAACACTATCCCCACCGTCAAACATGGAGGTGGAAACATTATGCTTTGGGGGTGTTTTTCTGCTAAGGGGACAGGACAACTTCACTGCATCAAAGGGACGATGGACAGGGCCATGTACCGTCAAATCTTGGGTGAGAACCTCCTTCCCAAAGCCAGGGCATTGAAAATGGGTTGTGGATGGGTATTCCAGCATGACAATGACCCAAAACACATGGCCAAGGCAACAAAGGAGTGGCTCAAGAAGAAGCACATTAAGCTCCTGGAGTGGCCTAGCCAGTCTCCAGACCTTAATCCCATAGAAAATCTGTGGAGGGAGCTGAAGGTTCGAGTTGACAAACATCAGCATCGAAACCTTAATGACTTGGAGAAGATCTGCAAAGAGGAGTGGGACAAAATCCCGCCAGAGATGTGTGCAAACCTGGTGGCCAACTACAAGAAACATCTGACCTCTGTGATTGCCAACAAGGGTTTTGCCACCAAGTACTAAGTCATGTTTTGCAGAGGGGTCGAATACTTATTTCACTCATTAAAATGAAAATCAATTTATAACATTTTTGACATGCATTTTTCTGGATTTTTTTTTTGTTATTCTGTCTCCCACCATTCAAAAAAACCTACCATTAAAATTATAGACTGATCATTTCTTTGTCAGTGGGCAAACGTACAAAATCAGCAGGGGATCAAATAAGTTTTTCCCTCACTGTATATGGTCATGTAAAATATGAATTAAGCATTAGGATGAGAGTACCAAATTACACAGCTTTATTTTATATATATATATCTCACCACAGAGAGCAGGAGTATTGTCTGTTTCTTTGAGCCAAAACATCTTTACAAGTGCAGATGGAGAGGTTAGGATTCCTGTGGACAGTGCCTACAGTAACCATATTGGCCAATAAGACCATTTGACAGTAATCTGTAGGATTTCCCCTTGAGCATGACCTATGACCACAGTTACAGTAAACGTACCTCAAATTATAAATTGCACAGATCATTATACAGTGGATTGGGAAAGTTTTCAGACCCCTTAAATGTCTTTACATTTTCTTATTATAGACAATCAATAATTTACTTTTTGTGCCATCAATCTACACACCATACCCCGTAAGGACAAAGCGAAAACACATTTTTAGATATGTGCCAATTTATTAGAGAGAAACCCCTGAAATATCTCATGTACATAAGTATTCAAACCCTTTATTAAGTACTTAATTGAAGCACCTTTAGGCAGCAATCACAGATTCCAGTCTTCTTGGGTATGCCTCTACCAGCTTTGCACACCAGGATTTGGGCAGTTTCTCACAGTCTTCCTTGTATATCCTCCAAAGTTCTGTCAGGTTGGATTGGGAGCAAAGATGAACTGTGATCTTCAGGTCTCCCCACAGATGATCAATAGGTTTCAAGTTCAGTCTTTGGCTGTGCCACTCATTCACAGACTTTTACTGAAGCCAGTTCAGTGTTGTCTTGGCTGTGTGCTTCAGATCATTGTTGTATTGCAAGATTAATCTTTACTCCTGTCTGAGGTCCTGTGGGTCTGGTTATTCAAACAACCTGCCTGTCTTTTGCGCCGTTCATCTTTCCATCAATCCTGACCAATCTCTCTGTCCCTGCCACTGACAAGTATCCCCATAGCTTGTAGGGATGGTATTAGCCAAATGATGAATGGTACCTTCTTTTAGCTAGACAGCTTGGTATTCAAGCCTAATAGTTTTTGGTCTAATCAGAGAATATTTTTCCTCATGCTCTGTCAGTCCTTCAGGTTGTATGCCTTTTACTCAGCGGTTTCCAGTTAGCCACTCTACTACAAAGATCTGATTGATGGAGCGCTGCAGCGATGGTTGTTCTTCTGGCAGGTCTCGCATCTCTTCAGAGAAACTCTGAAGCTCAGTGATGATTGGTTTCTTGGTCACCGCCCTGACCAAAAAAATTCACCTTGCCTGGTTAGTTAGTTTGGCCAGATAGCCAACACTTGGCAGAGCTTTGGTGGTTCCCAACCTCCATTTCACAATGATGAAGCCCATTGTCATGTCAGTCTGAACGCTTAATTACATGAGATTTCAGTTCTATTTTCAATAAACTTACATTTCTAAAAATTAGCTTTTGTATGTAGATTAATTACATTTAATCTTAAATGTAAAAATCTGAAGGGACTTAATATGTAGCTTTACTACATTTTATCTTTCTCTTATTTTAATGACATGGATTAACTCCTAACTAATAAGTGGACCTTTTTAATGGTGTCTGTTTCAGGCCTGCCGCAGTACGAGGCCACCAAAGCCTACATGCCAAAGATGCCAGATGAGTTAGGCCTGCAGCAAGCCGAGGTAGTCATCCTCCTGCAGAAAGAAGAGGGTAAGTCTGGATGTTGAACTAGTTGCTGGGAATATTATGACCAGGGCCTGGTTTCCCAAATGGATCGTTAGAATTTAATAGGGGCTTCATTAAATCTCTGTGCTGTTTCTCAAAGTTATTTGAAGTTTCACTTTATATTGCTTGCTATTTAACAGCCTCCAGACAATATTTACCTGTAAGATCTGAATTCACCTGAATTCAGCATTCAAATACCCAGCCAACCCTCATTCTAATGCTGCATGCATAACATGGAAGAGATTCATCCATTTAGGGCCCTCTGACTTCATGGTGATAAATTCCCACTGGGTTACAAATGCAGCATCAATGTCATGTCTCGCTCTGGGCCACACCTTCCACAGGGCAATAACCGGAGTGGCCAGACAGACCAAAAAAAGAAGTAGTGTCATGTCTAAGTCAGGCTTCCTTCATGTACTGTATCTGGTAGTAGTTCCCCTAACCATTACCAGTTGGAGGGCATTTCAAATATCTTTAATCCTTCATGGTCAAGATGGTAACAATCATTGGATTCTTCAACCAAAAGTCCCATCTGGTTGACTCCTTTTAATATTGTGGAATCTCTCAATTCAGTGTCAAAACACATTCGTACAATGTTAAGATTATGAAACAAAGATACTTCAGATTGAGCTATCATCAAGTGCTGTATAGTGTTACCAAAATATCTTCCCTCCTGTTGTAGACTGGTGTCATGGGGAAAGAATGAGAGACGGGGAGAGAGGCTGGTTCCCTGCCAGTTGTGTCACTGAGATCACAAGTCGCGCTGCCATGGAGAACAATGTACAGCGCATGAAGCGTCTGCGCAAGGAGACCAATGTTTAAACAACATTCAGCCAGCCTGTCAACCAACATTCCTGCCTCCATATCTTCAGTCAAAGACCTCTGCAACAGCAAAAAGTTGTTTGTTGCCAATTTCAAATGTAACACGTTGCTAGATTGAAGAGTGTTTTATACATTTGATTGTACAGATTAGTTAGTACTCATTCAATGTTAGTTATCTATTTTTCATATTAATTTGAAAAGTGCCGTGTTGTATGGTGATGGGACAAACCATCTCAGGAACGACATGCACAACCCAAAAGGTTTGTAAAGGAGATTAAAGAACTGTAAACCATAGAAATAATGGTTTGACTCTTAAGCTCTCAGATTATTACATTAAAAAAACAATTAAGGCACAATGAAGCTGCAACATTGTATTTTTACTTAGTAAATCACAGGGTGACCGACCAGTTGAAGAGCCCTACCCTACAGCAAAGACTTCCCAACACTTTAGGTCAACTGTGGATAATGCCATTTGTAAATGCATTACTATGTAACTAACTGTAGTATACAGTATTATATATGGCATGTTGAGCAGCATATTTAAAGATGATTCTACACCTTCTGAAAACATCTGTACATTAACATTTGATCAACCAGTTGCTCACATGGATGGACCTAAATCTGTCTGAATTCAAACCGAGGGATTCTAAATAGGTTCTGACAATACTGTATAGTTCACTGCCTGTAAATAGGCCTTCTATTTTTCAAAGCTGTACTTTATGCATATGACAAAAATTGCCCCCCCCCCCCCACATTGATCACCACACTAAAAAATCTGCTAGTATCAAGCATATACATGCTGCATTGAAGAGAGCAGCCTATCACTGTTTTAAAGGGAAGTTTTGATAACGCAAACTCCACTAAGTCAGTAGAACCTCAACCGTGTGGCCCTTTAAATTAGTGTAGTAAATGTGCCATATAGAAGCAGGGACTCTAGACAATATGTTGCTGTTTGTGAACTTTCACGTTGTGAGATTGCAGTACTTCACCAATGGATGCCAGTGACTTGTTTTTTTTTTTTTTAGAAACCCAACAGTCACAAAACATTTTACTGCAGGGGTTCAATTACTAATACATGAAAGTAGGAACCTGGATAATGTCAAAAATGTTTATAAGATAATTCATCTTGATTCAGTATGTTAATTTATGCTACATATACCTATTTAGCAATGTACCAATGCAGTGGTCATAAGAGGCCAATTTAAATTAATACTATATAATATACAGCTCCAGAAAAAATGAAGAGACCACTGCACCTTTTTCTTTCCTTTCCAAAGAAGTCAAAAAGGAAGATTTTGAGTGAGGAAAAGGGTTAAAGAGACCACTGCAAATTGAACACTTCTGTTCCTCTCTCAAAACTTTCCTTTTCAACTTTTTTGGAAAGGAAAGAAAAAGGTGCAGTGGTCTCTTTTTTCCGGAGCTGTATATAGTGCCTTGTATAAGTATCCAAGTCTCTAATTTTACTGAATCAAAAATGATACACTGAAATTTCCTTCAGTTTGATATTTTAAAACTGACATTCAAAATCAATTATTGTAAGGTTATATTGGTTTTATGTTGGGAAATTTTAATTTTCAAACGTAAATATGTTGCGGAAGTATTGAACCCATGTACTGTATACAGAAGCTCCATGTTTACACAGATGAAAGAAATTGCTCTAACATGGACACAGGTATGTTACCGTATGCCATTTGTGAATCAATCAAGTTGTCATTTTCTGGATAAAACCCATTACTGTTGAAAGATGAAAATAAAGGCCAAAAAGAATGAACAGCATTCTACAGAAGTTAGTGAGTTAGAGATAAATTCATAGATTCAGAAAAGGGTACAAAATGTTCACGTTTTTGGATATCACATTGATATCCTTGTCCTGATCTTAGTCCCATTGTGAACGTGGTACTATTTGAAAACTGCATGCGCAAGCGTCATCCAACAAACCTTCATAACCTAGAACATGTGCCTAGAAGAATTTGACAACACTCCAACAACAATGTACAAAGCTGGTACATACTAATCAAGACAAAGCTGTTATCGCCGCAAAATTTGGCTCTACCAAACATGTATGGGTTGAATACTAATGCAACACATTTGTAAGAACAAACAAAAAAAACATTTCCCAATATAAAACCATTGTCATCTTACAATAATTGATTTTGTCAGTTTATAAAAATGTATTTAACACCAAGCATTGCGAAGCACCATTTCTAATTCAGTAATATGACAGTTGATCAGGGGTCTGAACTTTGCAAGGGACTATAAATATATAATAGGTGTTCTATAAGTTCAATTTGTAATTGATCTATCTTATGGTACGCTCTGATTTTAAAGGAATTCCCTTCAATTCTATTACTCCCTTCTCGGATCTCCCCTTCGACTCAAGTACTTGTTATCATAGATTGGTCAGAGCTGATAACATTCTACTTCAAACTATGCTTGAAATACATGCATACAAAATACCTTTAGTTGTTTTGATATGCTGTATTATCGAGAATATCATTATTACTTTTACTCCCTTTTTGGCGCTTCAACTGAATGACGGATTTTCCGTTGCAAACCAAATAGCCTAGACTTTGTGCAACAAACAGTTGTTAATCCTCGCCAGTCATGACCCATTACTTCACACTCATCGTTCGTCCAGTAAAAGACATGATGGGTCAGTTAAGTGCCTGTGGGAGTTTACAGTTACGCATTTCACTGATGGTGGCAGAAAGGAAAAATATGCACATGTACTGGGTATAATTTCCAAGAGGCTTTTGCGTTTAAAGGTGCTATCCATTCCCTGTACTAAGTTACCATTTGTCATTAAACCACATAATAGCACTGGTTAGTTACATTTTTCACATGGTGATCCTTGTACATTCAATAGCCAGTGTTTTGATTTGCCTCTGAAACATAGCAAATATAATTGGTTATAAGACACCTAAACCTGAAAACACGCTATATGCAGGAGTTCTGTCAAAGTAGCTATACCAAGAGGGTTGCCCATCCATCCCTGATCGGTTTTCCAAACACTGAGGATTTAAATGAATAGTAGGGGTGATTTAATACTGACAGTTGAGAAAATAAAACCTCAGGAGTGCAAAAGAATCTCAGCCTATAAGCCACATCGATTCATTAATTTTCCTCCCACTAGAATTAAACATTTGGGTTCACACTTTGGGTAATGGTCACGCATTTAACCAATCTGGTCACCCCACCAATATCTGTGCAATGCTGCCTATACAGCCTAATGCACTATTATACCGTAGCGCTAAATTGCTGCTGCCCAAACAAGGCAAATTATTTATCAAAGCAGAGGATCAAATTAAGGAAATCTTTGCAATAGTTAGTAGTGAGAGTAAATTACTGTTTTTATAAATTTAGTTCATGAATCCATTTGCAGAAGGCAGTGTTAAAAAAAAAGAATGGGTTAATTACAAAAAAAACCAATTATGTTTGCAAATCATGAAAAAGTGTGGCGTGAGCGAGTCAACAGGGTATAATGTCTCACATTCAAGCCTCGACATTGATTACGTTTTCTGTTGATTAAAAAGCATACATTTGTCTACCTACAGGTAAACCAGTATAGGCCGACCCTCTGGAAAACTAAGACACCTGTTAAACTAGTTATACAATCAATCATTAAGTATTGCCATGTACTTATGAACAGAGCACCCGTCTTTTCAGCCAACATTCCAGTCTTTGCCACTCCTTGTCTTTGTGAATTTGCCACATGACAATGAGCAGAGTGAATGGCACGTATAAACTAATTTCATTCCAAACTTTCCTTCCCCTTCATCTAGTCTAGTGCAGAGGTATTCAAATCTGGAACCTAGAAGCCAGTTCCACTACACTTTTTCATTGTAACCCTCTAAATCAGGGAATCGTTTAGCAATAAGGTATAACAGAAAACGAGCAGGCTATCGTAGGGCATGATAAATACCTTTCGCCAAATTTGGCCTTCAGTAGCCAAAAATCAAGACAAAGTTCCAGCCCGACAGGCATTGAGTTAATCAACCAATCACTCTCCACAACAGCTCCATAAACGCTCATTGTGCACCCAAGCACCACGACCGTGTTGTAATGTTGAGTAAGAAAACCAGCTAATGGAAGGAACAATACATTTAGGCTGTACTGGATGTAAACAAACCCTTGATTACATGACCAAATGCTAGAAATACCCCTAACATTTTGCACCACACCTCCCTATAATCAAAAGATGACACACTGAAGTAAAAGTCACTCACATTGAATGCCAGTCATTACCAAAGCCAAACTTATGTCAACTAATGGTTGTTGTGCCAAATTGGTTGTTGTGCCAAATCAGCACTTTCACAATAATCTGGACACATGGTTGAAGCTGAAGAAACTGATACCTAGACTGAGTAAAACACCACATAACATCGGCCATGTTATGTTAATACCATGGTCGTCCCATTTATTAAGGCAAAAAGAAGCAGTTTAGTCAACAGTTCTCTTGACTTTTATTTGAGCTTGCATTTTGTTAAAATTCATGTGAATACATAAAAAGGCATTTAAAAATGTCAAACTGACCAGATATCAAATTACTTTTCTTTTAAAAACCATTTGGTGTAAAAACTTAGGACCGATTTAGAAAAACGTCTGCTGTTTCCCCAAAACTTTTTGTAGCTGTCACATAAAAATAATGGAACAAAACAGGTCTGCATAGATTCTGCAGGCAATCGGTGGTAATCTGGTCAAATGCATGGTGCAAGCTTAAGACGATCGTCAAGTCAAATCTGTTTCTTATTGCTCAGATCTTGGATGTTTCTTCTTGATGCCATAACTGTAGAGAAAAAGGAAAGGACAGATTGTTGAAGTGCTTGAACCACCTGTTACTGCGTCAGTCAACTGATACGAATGTTCAGTAGCATCAAGGCAGACAGGGGCATGGAGGGTGAAGCCAGGACCAACAGACATGGCACACATACAATGGCAGGAGGGCTATAGCCAGGCAGCCAGTTTGCTTTATCAAATCCATGGCATTACCTCATTCTGCCTCTGCCTTGGGTGATGGAGCAAAGCATCAAATGAAAGTGCAGAGCGAGGCTGGCTTTATAACTCCAGAGTTAACTGGCCCAGGACACTACAACTGATGTGTATTTTCCACTGAAAATAAATGTGGCCTGGTAATCTAAATTGTATAATGAGAAGCAGTGATGGTGAATAACTAAAGCTAATCAACTGATCAAACAACACATCCCGCAGAATACCATCAAACCCTATTTCTGGGACAAGTCAAAAGCAATTGATGCAAAATTAACTCACATTTTAACAGGTGCACCTAATGGCAGAAAATGTCTGGAATATTTAAAATGGCCATAAAACATTTCAGACTGGTGAAATTCTGTTGAACTCTCGCACTTTTTTAGAACTTTGTTGATAAAACCCATTTTCAACTTCTCAAGTTTGGATTCATATTGGTTTCTTTTTCGATTTACTACACGTATTCCCGCAGTCCAGTATCGAAACAAAAACTATGCCTCACCACATTTAAACAATCAGGAATGTTTTGTGTGTAGGTATTTTATATCTCAAAGCATTTAAGCGAAACCACATAGCACACACGTGGAGCACTCACCCGGACGATGGTAGAGATGGTATGCCGGTAGTTTCTACTCAGCCCCGCCCTGCTCGGCCGCGGGAGCGGACGTTTTTTCGGTGGATGGTTCACCATCGGCTTTGGCCTCCTTGCCATCCTGGGGCTTGCCGCCAGTCTGTGGGCGTCTGCGGCGGTAGTTGAAGTTTCGGCGGTAGCGGCGTTGGCGGGGCTCCTGGTTTTCACCATCACCACCCTGGTTCTCTTTGTTCTCCCCCTCGCCGTCCCGCACCGGTCTTGGACGTGGTGGACCCCCACCCCTGCTGTGGGGAGGAGAACACCTTAGGACTAAAGCCATCTCAAGACTGATTTGATTTAAATCCCCATTCACTTCCTGAATTAGCAGAATTCGACCCATCCCTAGTGCTTGCAAAGTAGAATTAGAGGAAAAGCAATAATAGGGAACGGTCTACTACACAGCCTCCTATAGTCCGGTGTAAACCTGCACTCTGAATCAAGGTAAATTTGAGCTTGGTCTTAGGAAACTCAGGCCAAAGCAGCCCAGCTTAACTGGTTCTACCCTGATAATTCAGGCAGATCACAGTTATCCCATTAGCATGCAATTACCTGCTGATCACTGCTGCATGTTGCCATGTTTAGCTACCTTGTCGATGATAGCTAGCACATGGACAAGAGTGAGATAGTGGGACGCAAATTACCAACACTGCTGGACCTTCATTTAAGCAATACACAACTCATCTGGAAACTGCTTTCCAGCATGTCATCCTCAAGATAATTCACAAACCGTAGGCCACCACAGAGAATTTATAATGGCTTAGGAAAGTATTTGGTTCACTTTTCATGCAACCATATGATTGGGTTCAGCGGCGCTCAGTTTCCGAAACAGCCAGGTGTATTATGGCAACATGTTCATTGGGCAACAAGTTCATAAGTACCTTGCCATTTTACTGAAGGCAACAAGGACATAGATTGGAATGAGACAGGAGAAGTTCCACCCCTCACCTTCCGGTCATAAAACATTCAGGGATCGTAATTAATGTTCCTACTCATAGGCCCCAATACACTCTCACAACAGCACAATGAGTGGATGCCATATGGACAGAGTAGCAAGCATTTGACAGCTACTTGACGCACCCACCAATGGGAGTTTACTGATAATGAACTCCAGTGTTTAGTATGCAGTTTATCTCATTTCATGTCAAAGAAACATGCAGTGTTCATTTATCATGTTTGGTAACATGTTTTGTGGCTAAGAGGAGTTATGGTTTTATTGGGCCAATCTAGATTTCCCACAACTATACATGAATCTAAGAAAATCATACTGAATTTTTTTATTGAAATCATAGAGATGCTGCACATTGGCCTGTTCTGATAAACTGTATATTATGTGAATCTCATTAAACAGTTTCTCTTAAATCTGACACATACTCAACTTATGGATCCATCAAGCTTAAAACTGCCCATAGGCTAGCAGTGACTTGTTTTTGAATACCTTAGCTGTGTCAGAACAGATCCCAGGATAAATTGACCATAATATAGCCAAAAATAAAATCAGGAATAATCTAAGAAAAAGTAATGGACCATATTCTTTAAGTTCCAGTTTTCAAAAAAGGTTTAACAACTCTAAGTAACTCTGGATAAGACAGTCTAAAGATACATAGTTAGAGGGAGGGGGACGCAGTAGATTAAGTACAAAATGTATCCACTTACTACTGCACGTCACTCAGGAAAAGAGCATCTGCTAAATGAGTTATAAGTAAATTCAGACGTGAACTCTATGTACAGTAAATGCTGAGATCAGAGGTTTATGTAATCTTCATTATTATTTAGTCAGAGAAGAGACATGAACTCATCACTTCAACAGCATAGATTGCTTTGTTCTAGAATGATTAGGTCATATTGTAGATTCAGTTCAGCCAATTTGCCTTATTCACACATCACTAACTAGAGGGACAGTCTTGGTTAATGCAGGAGTAAACTATCATGCATGTTAAGAGACATGCTACAAAGAGATGAACCGAAACTACAGGCAAGTCTCTGGACCAAATGTTCCCGTGTGACAAAAAGTGTTTACATAGTCTAGCCACAAGAGCTTACTATAGTGCAGAGCCACAACACTTCAATTTTCCTTCTAACCAGGGACTAATTCTGAGTAGGGACAATTGGTAAATGCATTAACTAGCTGGTAGAAAACAAAACAGAAGTCTTTCAGCATTCTGGGACCAAGACTTGAAAACCCCAACTTTAGGGACTAAAGAGACATCGGAGTAGTTGCATTTTAAAAAGCGGTACACATGCAATGCATGCAGATGTTAAGGCAAAATAAACTTGCGGAAGCAGTTGCAATTCAGTGTTAGCCTGCAAAAGGGGGAATATGCTTTTACATTTTGAATCACTATACACCTCTCACAAATGTACTTAAGATTTGGTGGTTAGACAAACTAGATATGCCCTTAAATGGGACAATGCTTTCTGTGATTATCCCCTTGTTGCAGCCTTGTGTCAATGAACACAACATGCAAACCTTGGTCTAAACCTTGGTCGGAAGCCTCTGTAGTAGTTCTGCCTCATTGGTTTGTTGCCCTGGTCTGGACCTCCCTGGTTCTCGTCACCTTCTCCACCCTAAAAACAAACAAGAGTCAGTCTAAATCATTCAAACTAGAGCTGGGTGTGAAACATGTTCTGGGTAGAAAGATTAAAATATACGCTCTAACAAAGGTTGACTGACGGGACGATAAGGCCGCAGAACAGTATTAGAGTTTTTTAGGAACAGGCACGACTGAAGTAATAAAACAATTCAAAAACGACTGGACCAGGTTTTAAAAATACCATTGTCTTGGTCAAGACCCTATTTCTGTTCAATTGTGGTTGAGAAAAGGACATGAATCATATTTTAATGTTGTGAGAAATGAAGGGGTACCCAACATTGTGCGCCATTAGCTCTCATGTGAATCTAAACAAGAATGTTTCCCATTTTAACCTAAAGAACATTTGATCAGTTATGGGTGTGCACTAGGTTCCATCCCTTATCCCTTTAGAAAGAATGGCCACTTGGTTAGGAAAACATTGACAGGTTTCTTTACATCATTATTCTTCCACCTAGGGAGAAAGATTTTTTATACTTGTACCCTACCAACCAGGTTCCTATTCTCGGAGACGAAGGAGCCAGTGACAAGACCGGCTACATCTTTAGATGTTAATAAAGCGACGTCATCTCGTTTGCCTACACTTACTGGATAGGTTAAACCATGCAGAAGATAAACTTGTATGTGCAGAAACACCTTTCAGGTGTTAATTTTGTCTTGACCAACACGACGAGGTGTAACACTGGTCTATTAACCGGCGGTTTGAAGCCAACGCTGGGTCCTGTCAGCTTGTGTGTGGCGCGTGTGTTCGACGAGAGTGTATATGACATCACTGGAACCGGGCCGGACTGCTTCAGGAGTGCCTGTGACAGCGTACCTCAGTCATCTCTCCGCGAGGTGCGTTGGTGTACGGGGGCCGACGGCCGTAGCGTCTACGTACAAAGTATGGGGGGTAGCGCCGTCTCCCGGGGAAGGAGGGCCTGCGCTGCTGGGGCTGCATCTCTCCCTCGGGGGCGCTCTCGGCACCCTCACGGCTCTTGCGGGGGGGGCGCTCTCCTTCACCCTCGCCGTCGCTCTGGTAGTTGTCTGGGTATTCGCCGTCACGTGCTGGGCCCCTCCTGCGGGGGTAGCGTCTGTAGCGGTTCCGGTCAGCAGCATACTTGCTACCCTGGACGGGAACACCCGCCGGGCCGGTGACATTGGCTGCCTCTGCTCCCTAGGGAGAGGCACAGACAATGCACTGCTCAAACCATTGGGTTGCACACTACACCGAACATTAACAATTCACACATGAATACGCAAATGTGACTCCATGAGAAATGAAACACACCCACCTAGGAACACTTAAATATTCCATAAATATTAAAAGTTGATAAAACACCTAAAAACATGCATCTTCCTGTGTGTGCGGGGGCTTCAACTACCTTCTCCCCTTCAACCACATCAAACTCCACAGTTTCTCCATCTCCAACACTGCGAAGGTATTTCCTTGGGTTGTTTTTCTTTATGGCCGTCTAAAATAAAGGTAAATAAAAAATCATTTTATTAGGCACAAGTCTTTGTGGTGCTCTATTGATTTTTTGTCAGAGAATACAGTGATCTATCCATGGGAGAATTTGAGTGTGTTACCTGGTGGACAAAGACATCTTCTTTTGTGTCATTCCTTGTGGATTAAGGGAGAACAACAAAATACATTACACAAGACAATAAAAACCATTAGAGTAAAAAATTATCCACTGCATTATTTCTAATTATATTAAAGCAAGCAGATTAAGAGCCAACAGGTTTCATTGTACATTCATTAAGCCCTTACATGACAAGAGCATGTAACAGACAGCCAAATTAGCTTCACAGCTTTGTAAGCAAATAATAATAGGATTGAAAATGTTACCGAACAAACAACCATCATATTAGTGTCTCAAGGAAAAACTTACCTGTTGATGAAACCGTAGCCATTTCTGACATTGAACCATTTGACTGTACCCAAGACCTTAGTTGCTAAAAAAAGAAACAAAAATTAAGTATGATTACACACATAGCCCAGCAAAAATGACCCTGCACAATAGCCTGTAAATGACAAGTTATGGATTGAAAAGGAGATAGTTGCGAACGTCAAATGAGAAATTAAATTGGGACGACTGAGAATGTACACAACAGGTCCTACCCAGGATCACAGAAAATACTAGGGAAGCAAAGCTATATTTAACCACCAACAGTTGGCTTTTTATAGATTCTGATGCTAAACCCTTGGTGTTTACTGGTAGCTGCCGTGGCCTGGACCAACGCATATCATTAGTTTGCAATACTGATCGTCCAACATTGAGGGTCCTATGAGGCCAGCGCTTACGTTCCTAGCCTCTTTGGTCAGTGTGGCCTAAAGAAATGACAGTGTCTCTAGACGTAGCCTGGAAAATGTAATGTGTAACTAGGAAGTGTAATAATTTACTGCCCGAAACTGTCTAACTAGGTTATGTTTTAATAATGACTCGCTTGCAGTGAGCAAAGCTATTTCCCTAGTTCAGATGCGCACAAGGAAGTACTCGAAACTTTACACGTGGTGTCGCACCCTAAGACGCTAGCTAGCCTGCTAACGTCACTTAGCTAGAAACGCATAGCTATCTACATACTTTAATTAGATACCGTTTGTAGGTTATCGTTGGTTTCAACCATGTGGTTGGATGTGAGCCAGGATGCTGAATAACTGGGCATTCAGCACGTCAAAAAAAAATACCAACGTATAAATAGTAGATATCTGTTTTGCATGTGTAAGGTTAAACGCGAGATACAACTGAAATTGGCAGCCAAACGTGGACAAAAGAAATTCTTAAATCTGAATATCACGGCGGACATTTTGGATGCCACTACAAACTCGACCGAATCATGGAAATCAAGTTGGCTACCGCTAACTAGCTAGCTAAGCCACGGACAACTCCGCTAACAAAAGCATTTGGGGGCGTTATGTTACTTTTTGATTGGTCTTTGCCATAAACCGTTAGCAATAGAATAGCGTTAAACAATTAGACAATTCGATTGTAAGCACGAACGCCATCATGCAAGCTAGCTAACTACGAAAGTAACGTTAACGTTATGCACGTCTACGCGAACAAAGGGATAAGATTGCAATCGTGGCTCTGCAGTGTAGTCTGTCGTAGGCCTCCAATGAATTATCCCACAGACATCGGCTATAATTACTTTATAAATGGGAGTACCTGCAAATATGTTGAATTAAGCAGCAATGTGTGTGGATATGTGTTTTTGTTTGCAATCCGTGCATCTCGATTATTAGTGTCGTTAATCCGTCATTACCAATGCCAATATCAATTCCTTCAAGCCAGTTAGCAGAATGGCTAACCGCTAACGTTAGCCTGATTGTTAACGCACGAGACCGCACGGCTAAACTAACGTAAGCTACAGTGGCTGTGGCTAGTTAGCAACCATTCCCATGTGCCATTCCACATTTATTCCAGTTGGCCAACTTTCCTAGGAACTGCACATATGTATATGGCCGAGGTACAACATCAGTTTGTTTGTATTGTAGACCCACATTCATTATTTAAGTTGTTAGCTAGTCAACTAGTTAGTTGATAAGTTAGAGGAACGATTTTAACTATTTCGAGTTAGCCATTCTGGTACGTAAATAGAGAACATTTCGTTAAAAAGGATTTGGACCTCACTTTAATGAGGTCCAAACAACGTATGGACTAATAAAATTAGTCCATACGTTGTATGGACTAATGTTATTTAGTTACCCACGTTCGAAAGCATGCTAGTTTACCGACATTACCGGTAATGATAGCTAAGCAGAACTGCAATTCGCGTAACGTTACTCCTGTGTACTATAGTTACACAATAGCTAACGTAGTTCCCGTAATTCATTTAATACATATTTGCAAATAACGTTAGTGTGTCCATTAAATCTAGGTCTGCGTGAACTACATGTTCCACCTGGTTAACAGCTAGCTTACCGATGACCTTCTTATCCCCCGCGGAAGCTGCGGCTGCCGGGCTGGATGGGCTCTCCGCATCGACGGCAGGCTCCGGCGGTTGTTGTGTCTCGGCCTCGCTGCTCATGGTTTCTTGTTGGATATGCCGGCGGTGGCTCTCTAGTGTGTTTCCCGGTGCTAGATGGTAACCTGGGCCGGCGGTGGTGGGGGCTGCTGCCTTCGGGCTCTCAACTTTCCTCTCTCCGCTCCCGTTGCCGATCGAACTGGGAGGAACGAGAAACGATGCAGTGGAATATCCCCGGCCATAGCCCCTCCCATACTGTAATATAATTGGTCAAACATTTCGTAACGAATACGTTTATTTTCTATTCGTTACATTGGTTGCCAGTTATTCGCATTGGAGTTATTGGTGGAAGACCCAGACCGCGTACGAAACATAAGCCGTGTACTATGCTGAATGCGTAGCTCATTGACGTTACGTCAATATTATGTCTGGGTCAATGCTAGATAACGTGAGTTTTTACTCGTAATTTCCCTTTCAAAATGTTGTTATATATTTAAGAAATAAGGTACGAAGGGGTGTGGTATATAGCCAATATACCACGGCTAAGAGCTGTTCTTATGCACGACGCATCGTGGAATGCCTGGACCCAGCGCTTAGCCGTGGTATATTGGCCATATACCATAAACCCCGGAGATGTCTTATTGCTTACTTATAAACCGGACGTTTTAAATTCTGAATGCTGATTGGTTGATAACCGTGGTACATGTAAGCAATAAGACGAGAGGGCGTGGTCTAAGACCATTGGCCAATATAGGCCAAGACCGCCTGGATACAGCACTTCAACTTGGTATACAAAATTATAATAGTACAAAAAAAAACAGATTCCCTCTCCCGACGAACCAAATTGAGCAGCCTGCACAGTTCACTAGTCATTTTGTGTCACCTCACCATAAGGAGTGATGTGCAGTAACTGTAACCAACAGCAGCCTCCCCAACCCTCTGCATACTTCGTTTTTTAGGATGTGCCATTAAAGATTCCAAGATTTTTGCCCACTGATTGTAAACAGCGCTACTGAGCCAAAATAGGTCCCCGAAAACTGTACACTATGTCGTGATGTAATCAGAACCACTCGGAATTTCAAACTTGGAACTCCATTTGATGTTTGATAGTGATTCTACTGAAACAATAAGCCCATATAAACAACATATTAAACATCTAGACCAATATGGAATGTTAAAAAAAGTTATTTCACAGAATTTCCAGACTGCATCATTAATCAAAGCTGTCATCTGGGTGTTCTTCAGGAATCTTTTTTCTGATGCAATATAATTAAATATGACAATTGGATTGTATTATGGTAAGCCTTTTATTACCTGAATCAGCTAGTACATTAGAGATACAGAAATGGTTGATTTCCAGGATAAAGGTGAAAGTACTGCAGTAGAGTTTACATAGTGAAGATTCAACCTGCATTGCTTAGCTTATAGCTTTTGTCTTGCTTTCTGACATCTTATTCCTGTGCGTTCATCTTTTATTCTATGCTGCTTTTATGCATAACAGACAAGGATTTTTTAGTTTCCTATCAAGACCAAGAAAGACCCAAATCAAATGAACACACAACTTACAACTTTAAAAGGACCTACTTGCCAGTGGGATAGACTATATAGCAAGACAACCCCCGGCCCGAGTGGGAGACAGCCACAAACCACCCCCCATCCTTTGTCATGATAATGACCCACTGGCACTGTACATGAGTACTGGTTGATATGTGAAGAGCTTGTTGTTAATGGCCGGGTCCTGTTGTCCTACACAAAGAAAGGCTTTAACATTGACCCAGAAGCCTCCCACCAAGCCCCCTAAAACTTTTCCTGCTCCATAAGAGAACAGAGCTCCATCTGAAAGGAGTCTTTTGTACTGGGATGGAAAAGGTCCAAGGTGCGGGCAGAGGACTAGCTTTTTATGTGTATGTACGTTTCCTTATGTATGTACTATATGTATGTACAGTGAACTCCAAAAGTTTTTGGGACAGTGACACATTTAGGTTTTTTTCGCTCTGTATTTCAGTAAATTGAATTTGAAATGACACAACCACCATGAGGTTAAAGTGTAGAATATTACCTTTCATTTGAGTGTATTTCTATTCATATCGAATTAACCATTTAAAAATTAAAGCATGTTTTATACATAGTCCCTCATTTTTCCCTCAGAAGTATTTAGTTTTATTATCATTATGTACAATATCAATCAAATTTATTTATGAAGCCCTTTTTACATCAAGAGTTGTCACAAAGTGCTTTTACAAAACACCCAGCTTGAAACCCCAAGGAGCAAGAAATAACAGTGTAGAAGCACAGTGGCTAGGAAAAACTCCCTAAAAGGAGCTGAAATTTAGGAAGAACTCTAGAGAGGAACCAGACTCGGAGTGGTGACCAGTTCTCTAAATTAGTAATATTAAGTACTGGGTTGCATATCCTTTGCATACAGTGATTGCCTGATGTGTGTGACCTATAAACATAACTAGAAGCTAGGTATGGAGTATTATCCCTAGTGAAGCTCTACTACAGTAGGCCTGTCTGTTCCTGTGCTTTAATGCCTTCAGTCTTGTCTTCAGAATGTGAAAGGCATGCTCCGTTGGATTCAGTTTGGATAAGAACTTGGTAATATTTGTTAGGCTTTGTATCTAAACAGTATTAGCATTTTGTTCAAAACATTCCAAATTATCTAAAATGTATTGTGAAGCTCAACAAAGACACTTAAAGATTAGATCATTTAATCGGTCTTATGAATTTAATGCATTTGGAAGCAGTGTCAAATAATTATTGATACACTGACATTTCTAACAACTATTAGCTTCCTTAAAAAGCAAGATAATATTATCAGTTCATAAAAAGGTGATAGTTATTCATAACTCAGGCCAAATTAACTTATGTTTTTTTTTTCTGCCGTCCTCTATTTGCACTTCTGGTTAGACGCAAACTGCATTTCGTTGTACTGTCCTTGTACTTGTTCAATGACAATCAAGTCTAATCTAATATAATCTAGGCAGCATAGGTAGTTTTTAACCAAGGTATACAGTGGAGTGTGGTCAAAGTAATGCAGTAATAGTCACACTCTGGATCCCTAGAACTTCATAGTCATGCTTTTGAATTTAGAAAAAAATGTATTAACTGATTTTTGTATACATTTACACAACTACATAAAATGCATTATTGTCAACATCAATTGGAGGACATAATGAGCAGAGCAACACTAACAAGCCTAAACTGGCAAACGTAGCAAAAAAGGATGCAAAAAAACTGCTCAAGAAATGAGCTATATTGTAATTTTTCATATATTGTAATGTTTCAAGAGAATAAAATTGCACTTTCAAATTATACAGTTCCCAAAAAAGTTTAAAACAGCTACCCTTGTTTTTAGTTTTTTGTGTACCCTCCTGTTGCAAGGATAATGGCATTGATGCCTATTGTGAAATGGATCCATCTTTGTCTGTGCGCATCCATAATGAATGATCAATTTTTTATATTTTATTTGGATGGCAAGGAGGTATGGCAGGATCTGTCTATGGTGCTGGTCCAGATTTTTTCTTTCACCGTATACAGTGAACATTTTATGAATTGTTGAATAAGGCAAAAATATTGAATTTCTGTTTTTTTATCACATTCCCATTTCATTCTACCGCAAGACTTTGGCAATCATTTCAGACAGCTTTAGTGTTATAACTCTAAACATATAAAAGTAGTGTTGCATTGGGACTTTTAACATGTATACTACTACAAATCAATGTTATGTGCTAGTGTTTTTTTTAAACACATCTGGACATATGGATCTGAGCTAATTCCAAGCACATTCATTGATGAAGGTAACCCAATTTAATAAATCACAAAAACACAATTAACTTTGAAAACATTTATGGAATAATAAACAGGCAATTTCCTTAAGTGGAAAAAAATAGAATCCCCCTTTACCTTTACCGTCACATAAAATGGCTCAAATTAGAATCAGGTGCACCAAAACAGGAACTCATAAGAGAGTAACTTAGAAGGGTCCAGCCTAAAGATTAGAACATCTTCAAAACGGTGCATCATTACACTGTCCAACAGATTATCTACAAAATAATAAAAATTCCAGACCACTGGCAAACTACATAGGAAAGTTTCTCCAACCAAATTCAGCCCAAGAGCTGACCAAAAGATGCTAATTGAAGTCTCTAAGAAACCCAGAGTGACATCAATGGATCTACAGCAGGGGTGTCCAAACAGTTCCACGGAGGGCCGAGTGTCTGCGGGTTTTTGGTTTTTCCTATAAATTGGTTCCCATTTCACACCTAAACAACTAGGTGAGGGTAGAAACTAACCAATTAGTAACCTAATTAATCAATCAAGTACAAGGTGAGAGCGAAAACCTGCAGACACTCGGCCCTCCACGGAACTGTTTGGATACCCCTGATCTACAGGCTTCTCTTGCCACAATCAAAGTTAAGTGAAAGTGAACTGCACAGACCTACATGGCTGGTAAGAAAGGAAGATGCTCTTAAAAAAGACTATCAAGACACGGTTCATGTTTGCCACACAACATCTGGTAAGAGATGAAAACTACATTATCAATGAACTTAATTTTTAAAAAGATATTTTATTCACATGATCTGTATTTACACACACATTTCAAAATTTCTAAATTGTGCAAGTTCAGAAGGACAACAGTATGTGACTTTGTAACATATAATGGACCGCCCTTTGACTGATGGCCTGGATGGGTGTCTGAGAAGCAAGAAAAGGTTGAAGACCCTGTTCAAATGGATGAAGTAGTGACATTGACCGTGATGGGGATCCAAGAGGCCATCACTGAAACCCTATTCTGGTCACTGCCTTTGTTGCCTAGTGTCACTAATACATGCAGCTGAATAAAAATGATGACGTTTTGGTTAGAAGTGATTAGGCTTAGGTCTGGTTCATGTCCACGAGAAACACTACTTGACATGAGCAATTCCCAAATGTTACGCATAGCTAAAGGAACTGATGCTTTCACAGTTTAATTCATACATTGGACCCTTTCACATCCTAGATTTACAATTTCAGGAATTGAGAAACTCTGATTATGTAAAACATGGATGAGTCAGTTTGTGTAGGTGTACTTACTATTCATAGGAGAAAAATGTAATGTGTGTAGCAAACTTTAACAGACTAACTTCCACTCAATTTAAAGAAGTAAACAGAATTAGGTACAGGTCTATTGATAGCAAAAATGGGAAAAGAACACACTGATTGAAATAAAAATATTAAAGAGTAAATTGCTGAGTTAGGTCACATTTCCCCACACTGGGCTATGAGGATGGGGAGCTTGGGTTTGTTGTTTGGGCCGGTAGGAACGTTCTGTGGGAGAAAGAGTCCAGATAACGTTCAATGACATACAGCAATTTCTACACCAAAATTTCTCAAAAAAATTGCTTTGTGGTGATATAGTAGTAAACAATTCTTATCTACACTCCCCATGCATTTACTTGAAATTACAACTTTGAAATTGGAATTCCGAAATGGAATTACAGTACCAAATGTCATCTTTTATTTAACTGTTTAGAAATGACAGGGCTTTGTTTAGAAATGACAGGGCTTTGTGTGTCCAGTTTGAAGAAATACAGTGCATTTAAAGTATTTGCCCCTTTTCTGAACGTTTTATTTATCGGTCATGTCATGTCTGGGGAACCAACATTGCATTACACAGTATGAATTTCTTATCATCACTTAAGCGTGGTGGTAGTGTGATGTTTCGACGATGCCATCACTGAATCATTATGTACACTACAGTGTACATAATGATGCCATCTGACATGAGAATGTGAAGGCCATCTGACACAAATTATGCTCGGTTTTAGTACAAGTAAAATGTCTGGGCATTCGTCCCTTTGCTAAAGTGCACCTGGGTCATGCAGCAAGACAATCCAAAATGATCCAAAACCCCCCCAAAAAAACCCAAACAGCTTAAAAGCTGTCTCAGTCTATACACAATTTATGCTGTGGCATTTACATACTTTTTATTAGATTTGTATAGACAAATCTGACTGACTATACAATACCATATGTATATAATACCAAATGTCTGTTCAGAAAACAGAATGGGGTTGTTTCCCTGACATAGATTAAAAATCGACCTAACTCATTTATTCTGCATGTATTTGGCTCCCGTTATTAAAAAGCATTTTGAGTCTTGGGCTTGAGGTTTGTTACACTAAGACTACTACAGTAATGAAGGTCAACATGACTGAAAAACGTTTACTGTTAAACGCCCAAGCTAGTCCTACCTGAAAATAATCAAATCAGGTAGAATAATTATTAGGCATCCTCCTTCAGTGTCAAAATCACTAAATCCACTAAAAATAATTATATGCATACAAGATTGCATGAAAAGAAAAGGGAAACATCAAAACAACCTCTCATTTACATATTCATTTGTAGCCTATTAATTTGTATTTACAAAAACAGAAACGTTTTTCGCCCAAATAAGCTGCACCGATGCATAATATCAGCAAATGGAATTAGTCTCCATCAATGACACAGCTCTAAGCTGACTGTCAGCAAACACAGAAGCCAGTCTATTTTCCAGTTCAGCATTGTGGGAAGGAGTAACTCAACGGTAGGAATGTAGATTGCTTCGCCCCTTATGAGTCATAGTAGTAACAATATAGCCACTACAACTTGAACTGATCAACTGCAAATACACCATCATACATCTAACTAAGGTTTTTGGTGCAGTAAAAGTAATAAAAAAGTGCTTAAAAAATAAATTAAAAGTTCACTTCAGACAGTCCGCTACATGGCGAGGCTTAATCAGTACATTCTAGGTAGGAGTCCAATTCCAATTTCCCTAGATTGAAAATGAAATGTAAAGTGGGTTATGGTGAGGTAAAGATCCCATTCAGTGATGTACCACGTTTAATTTGTCGAGGAAACAACAGCATTGTCTAGATTCAATAAACCACTAGTTCTGATTATACATTTTCCTTTTGGTTTCCCAGCAAAGTCGAGGGCTCAACAGTACAATATGTAATTCAAGAATAAATTGTTGATTAACAAAGTTGGATCAAGACCTCTTAGTTGCTTCTGCTTATTGTCCATAAAAACAAACAGCCCTTAAAGTTAAATATTTTTACAGAATGATTATAAAAACTCATTACCTCAATTTTTCTCATTACAAGCAAGCCGTCG
The DNA here is from genome assembly GCA_016801175.1 of Esox masquinongy. Lineage (NCBI taxonomy): Eukaryota > Metazoa > Chordata > Actinopteri > Esociformes > Esocidae > Esox > Esox masquinongy. The sequence goes on along the minus strand of JACXGI010003133.1, from coordinate 18,147 downwards.
ACCACTTTCCCTGAAATGTAAAATATGTCAAGACCCATTTCCATGTTAAATTGTATCAATTGTGATTCATTGTCTATCAATGCTCACCAAAGACCACATGCTTCCCATCCAACCAGTCACATTTGGTACAGGTAATGAAAAACTGACAGCCATTTGTGCCAGGGCCACTGTTTGCCTGAACAGGAAGGGTTGAAAAAGAGATTTTACTGAATGTTATACAGCTATATAAACAAGGAAGATTTATTATTATCTTTTATCATTGTCTATTCTCATAAATATATAATATCATGTGAAGCATGTGTTGAAAAGCACCAGTGTTTGAATATTATTCTTGATCTTAACATAGAGGTACAGTACCATTGACAGGAGGCCAGGGGCAGAGTGCTTCATTCGAAAGTTTTCATCTGCAAATGGTCCTCTATAGATGCTGCAGATACCTGTACCGTCGCCCTAGAGGGTCAAGGCAAACAAACAGCATGCTGTATGAGTTCATATAACTGCAGCATCAGAGGAATATTTCAGAAACAGGGACAGACCCATGTATTTCAGGTTGCTGTTAGATGATTGTAAACAGACATGGTGCTGGGCGTCAACCTGTGGGAGAGTTTATCACATGAACAATGTACCATTGCTACAGCAACAGCATTTACTGAAAGTAACTTCTGACCACACCCACCTTTTAATCTGAGTTAATCAGAGATGTAATGGTACATTTAATTATATTTAAATTTTGTGGAACAAAGAGTGTACTGGCCAATCAGTGCAAAGTATCAACAAACTGATTGGATGAGAAACCAGCTGTGCTCCAGCATCCAGGCTCAGATTTAAGTATCCACAATAAGTCATGAAACTCAGCTGTAGTTCTGAATATGTCCATTAGGTGGTAAAAGATGAAAAGGTTCAACAAGCCTCATTGTAGACAAGAGAATGTGGTCTATGACACAGGTAGATGGGGCTAGAGTTTCACTGTAGATGAAAAGCTATTACACATGTTTATTACCAAAATAGTACACCTAACTAAAATAAAATGATTTGTCACAAGATTATATGGGCCAAATTTATGGGAAGTAGCAAAAAATAACAAGTGAACATAAGCCAGAAGTTGTTGGTTGCACTGAAATCTATAAATTATTGAAGTCTTCCATTTCCTTGTTGTTTACAGTATGATGAATGAACTAACACTTTGGCTGTTATTGAAAAACAACAGAAACAACCAAGAGAAGAGGATTTACTTACATTTACAAAGTCCCCACCTTGGATCATGAAGTCCTTTATCACCCTAGCAGAACAGGCAATACAAAACATTCACAAGGAATTTAGTTGCTAACATTAAAATTAAATGATTCATTTCATACCAAATAATAACAAGACATGTCGAGTGTGCTACCATTACCACTTCATCGACTAAACACCCTACAATAGATAGGTCTTATGGATACAATTATTTTATTTGTAGCTGGCAAGCAACAAATCCATGCACATCATAATTTACATTAAGCTGATTTTCTGTCTCATAAATATACAGCATGAAACAAGTAACATCTTTTACAATCATCCCACTCGACCATACCTGTGGAATGCACAGCCTTTATATCCAATAGGGACACCATCCTTTCTGTAGGAGACAGGAGAGTTTGCACAGAGAAATTAACATGTTACCCACTTTTGACTGGTCATTTGGTTGTTCCAATTGTCAGAACAGAAAAGGTTGGAGAGGATGCTTTCAGTTGCTATGGTTATATCATTGGCAAGTCACCCAGAATAGATCAGTCCTCAGACACTGTAAGCATCTTTAAGAAGCTTTTTAAGACACACCAACCATGCTTTAACTTAGTGTGCTTTAAGTGATATACTATTTATCCCAAATATTTTGATATTTTACTTGAATCCACTGGTCTCATGTCCCCTTAATCTTATTTTGTGCAATCTCAAATGTTGACAAGCCCTTTTAATACATTCCACTAATTGCATGTGCAATTTAGCTACTGATTTGTACAGTGGCCTAAAATCACAGCATTGCAGTACATCTGGTTATCATGGCCAGGTGTTGGAATCCTGGTTGTGACATATCAACAGAGCCTGGGCACCTAGGCATGAAACAGGGCTGTCTTGTCTCACTCTAGTTACTCCTTTTGGTAGGTCAACCTGCAAGTTCAGTCACAGTTAGCATATCTATTCCTGTTGAGCGAGCAGTGTGATAAAAACACAACAGCTAGTTAGCATGTCTATTCCTGTTGAGCGAGCAGTGTGATAAAAACACAACAGCAAGTTAGCATGTCTATCCCTGTTGAGCGAGCAGTGTGATAAAAACACAACAGCTAGTTAGCATGTCTATCCCTGTTGAACGAGCAGTGTGATAAAAACACAACAGCTAGTTAGCATGTCTATTCCTGTTGAGCAAGCAGTGTGGTAAAAACACAACAGCTAGTTAGCATGTCTATTCCTGTTGAGCGAGCAGTGTGATAAAAACAGAACAGCTAGTTAGCATGTCTATTCCTGCTGCAATATCTCCACAGCTGCTGTGGAGATATTGCAACGAAGCAATCCAAAATAAATTTATAAAATAGTTTGATTTTATTTGCTGTACTGGTTGAGTTAGCAGAGTTTACAAAAACAAATTAGAAGAGGTACATTTCCTGAAGAACATACATTAAAAAAAAACAAGCCCCCCCCAGCAACTCCCACGCAGCTCGCTTAACCAAGACGTCAATACCGGAATCCTTATACGCCGGAAGGAATGCACTCGCTGGACTTGTGCCTTGACTGAGCTTACAGGCCCTACAAGGAGTCGCCAGGGCGCAATGAGACAAGGCAACCTAATTCCACTTCTGATCTCACAATTTCAATGATTTAATCCCATAAGAATAAAATTAAGGTCTGGAAAATTAGAAGTAGATACCAGGGACCAATAGCCTACCAACTGTCCACAGAAAATGCCTTACCTGAATTCCCCTGTGCAGAACTGCCTGTAAAAGACAAAAAGACAGATTTTCATTGGAGGGACAAAAACTCTACGAGTGATCTCCAACCAATATTTAATTATCCCATTTAAGCGGTGTTGCATGAGAGCGCAATGAACTAAAATGTTGAAAATAGATTGTTAACATAAAAAATTCAGAGATGACTCTTCTCCTAAACGTGTTTTTATCTGACATTCTACAACATTGTGACATACAACTTGAAGCAGCAGTTTAGACTTGCAGGCATGCTTTTACACCAGGAAAGCATGCCATTGGTTTAGGTGAGAAAGCTTTGTTTACTATTAGGCTACCTGAAGTTCTCTGCCGTCTTGGGAACCACATCGGCAAAAAGTTCTATTTTCATTCTCCCAACTTCCTAGAAAACAGTAAGTCAAAGGGAATTAACATTTCACTGGGGTCGAGTGATTAAAATACCCAAATATGGGACAACAGGATGGTGACGTCACAATGATTGTAGAAGTGTTCAAAGGGGAACGACAGCAACATGAGCATCCACTTCAGTTGTTCACTAATAGCACACTGCACTTAAAACGTGATCTTGAATCATATATCATCACCAGTCACATTCATAAGGTGGTTCAGGGGTACCGTAGGTCATTTGGCAAGGGGAATGTAATGCTTCTCTTTCCATGGGCTAGAATTAGTTGTCAATTTTATTGTCTTCCAAACCAACTTATTTAAATCAGTAATTGTTTTATATGTTGTTTTAAATAAATTTACATGGATAACCTATTGGTTGTTGACCTTTAACTTCACCAGTACCACTTCCTTTAGAGCAAATTATACAGGTTTGAATTCAGACTGAAATACAGGACTAACTCAAATTTAGGACATTATTCTGTTGTGAATCACAGGATATAAGGCCAAAATACAGGACTGTCACACTCTATATTCCACATGTGAATGTAGACAGGAGAGAGACCACAATGGTATAATCAACTTGTTTGACCAGTTTTTGAAAGCTTTGTTTCCCCCGGCCATATTCCTGGAATGCTTTGTATGTCTAAAGAATCTCTCAGTTGAAAACACCACACTACCCTTGTAGGTTTCATACCCATTTGACAGATTGAATTTCATGATTTCTCCAATTGGCTGCATCTCTATTTACATATAAAACTTGTAAGCATACATGTGGTGTGGACAATGGGAGGCTTGTCTCTGATTCAATGTAGCCTGCCATATCTGGTCATTGTCCAAGGAACTTTACCCGTCACAAAGTACAATAGCTGTTACACGACTGTATAAAACATGTGGTGTGAAGAGGTACGGGGAGTGCAGACTTTTGATCTAACCCTGCTTAAACACATCAGTCTGTTTATTAAGTTCTGGTTGTGCTGCTACTGAGTAAAGTTGCCACCCTGTAAGGTGCTTTCTGGTATGGCTTGTTATTTTCTCATCACTGAAGACAAAAAAAAACATACATATGGCTTTTGTAGCTAAACCGAATTTACATCACCCATTTGGGCACACTTTGGAGAACACTGTAACGCAACTGAGATCCTGTCTGAAACCAGAGAAAGTGAATGCGTGTGTTTACCTCACACAGACCATTGATGAGAGCCAGTAGCCTATTCCTTATCAGTAGGCCTAGTTTGCACTTGCAATATGGTAGTATTCTTATAGAGTTGATTTGACTATTTATTTAGCCTTTCACTCCATTTTATCAACGTTTTGCGTTCTCACTGAGTGTAATTTGTTCTCTCCTTTGCAATAAATATATTTAATTTCTGTAAAATGTGTGTCATCTCAAGTCTCATTGTGACCCTGGGGTCCTTCAGATATGGCGAGTCCAGATTGCATACAAACGCATGGTGCATGCAAATCTTTGGCAACGATGACAGTTCAGTGTGTTTTTTATCATTATTGATGGAGGTCTTAAGTTAGGGACGCTAACGCTAAAGTGACGATGGTTGGCTGTCGGGAGGATTACAGTGTTGCACAACTGAGATATCTCCTCCCCCATAATCGGGATTTTTACATCATGAAATTGGAAAGAACATTTAAAAATTTACAAAACATTTAAATAAAAATTTGCCACTCATGGCTAATGAATGATCAAACAGTGTCTTAACTGTTAACAATTTGTTTTGTAAATCACAATATCACAGTGTCTAATTCACAATGTGACTGCTTAAAATAATTATATCCATTAGGTAATTTAATGAATACCAGTGGGTTTGCATTGTAGTGCCAACTGTAAGGATGTCAAGACCCCAGTGACACAAAGTTAAAACAGAAAACACAAAGCACATTTAACTATAACAAACATAACTATTGCAACAAAACAAAAAGAAAAAAACATGTTAATCCATGAGGCGGACAATAGCCTACTATTGTCTTTACTAAATCAAGTCAGCTTCCTGTTTTATTTGCTTGCCATTATACCTAAGTATTGTGACATTGCTATACGGTGACAACTATATTACCTACAAAGTATCCATTAGCTCCAGTCACTTAGTTACCACTGACTACCTGGTAGTAAGTGGGCAGTAAAACAAATGGGCCTACATTTCCCTACTTACTACAGCAACATTTTCAAATACCATACGTAACATTCAGACTAATCATTATGGAGATGTAAGGAAATGAATCACTGTACTCTAATTCATAGTAAGCTATTATATTAGTGTGTGTGGGTTTCAGGGCTGGATCTCTGTACGCATCTCTGCCTGTCACAACACTGCGGGGGTGAAGGGGCACATTCAATCCCTCTGACAAGAGCCGTTTGTCCAAGGCATCCCAGTAGAAACCCCTTCACCCACCCAACAGTCCTGGCCAGTCAGTCCACCCTTACGGATGTCCAGCGTCTGCAGTCTACATGCTACATCATCTTTAAGAGTACAGTGACAGTGCCTTGGATGGCTTAAAGTGATCTGGTTGGCATCTTTCTGAGACGGAAGACAAAAGATCAAGATTGATTCAACAACAGGTAGGGTCAAGACTTGCTTGAAAACCAAAACCTAATAAAAAAAAAAAAGATATTGATGAACGATTAGGCTATTCAATGCCTTATATCATGCCTGTCATTTTGAAGGTGTGTTTCTAAGATAAGGGTGTACAGAACAGGCTAGTAGGTGGGGGGTGGGGGCATTTTCAAGGGCCACTGCACTTTAGATGAATGATGAGATACTTCTTTACCACCATGATGATATTAAAGTTAATAAGCTACCAGATATAGTTAACATTTGTAATTCACTCCACTCACAAATAAACACTGACCTTTCAAACACACCACATATTAGCAAGGCAAAGAATCTGTATATAGCTTGCTAACCAAGCTAGCTAGACTAGGCCACAGCATCTTTCAGCCCTACCTGTTGAGCACTGCTTTCCCTTAGCTCTGATAACATTAAAGTGAGGAGAGCATTAAATCCTCTTGGAGCCAGAACCTCTCTCTAGCCCTGGCCCAAAACAAATAATGTGAATCCTCTTTATATCCTTTACAGTGATAAGAATGCAAAAACTGTCTGGAAAACATTAGCTACTCTGGCTCCTCGAATGCTGAGGTCGGGTCACTAAGGTAAGTAGTTTGTTTATCCTAGTACACAATCTACAAAGCCTTAAACCTGCTATGCATTACTAGGAATCTGAAGAAAAAAAAACAGGCAGCATATATAAGCAACTTACTTGTCATAATAAAAACCTAATACGCCACTGAAGAAATATATTTACAGTAAACATACATTTAAAACCGCAGTTCACATCATCTCTGGCCATACATTGTTGAGCTTTGTTTTCAATCCAGACTACAAGATGCTACAGCGACTATTAAAGATGGATATTTCCGGTTGGAACAGTGTTAGCCCCATACAGGCATCGTTCCAGGACACACAGACTCGTCAACAATCAATAGTTTCTTAGAAGTAAATCCTCACCCCACGCAATCCTCACCCCACCTACTTGTTGTTTCTAAGAACAACAAGTAGCGCAAAACTGAGAACAGGAATCATCTGAGGGGGGGAAGGGCAAGGAAGGTGGGGAAACTGGCAGGTAGAATGACAGGTGTGTCTAGTTTCATCCAGGAAATACAGAACAGGTTTGACCCACCCACAGCGAGGCAATAAAAGGCTTATATAATTCTGAACCTACCAAACGCTTCTCTGGCCAACTGTTGAGAGTACAGCACATAAGATTTGATGCTCCCACTTATCTCCAACTACTCATATGTGACTGGGATTAACAGCGACTGAGAGGTGGGTCTACATGACGTTTTCAAGAGATAAGTGTCACATGTATAGACAGCTTGTGTGTGCAATTGTAAACATTTGAGTTTTACTAAATTAAGGTAGTCCTGTTGCTTGGTTTGCATTAGAGCGAAGGGATGGAACTGGAGAATGACATGACATACAAATTCATGGATAGAACAACAGATACAGCGTAACTTGTAAAACCATATTTTGCAAGTTTACATCTTTGACAATATGTTACTGCATGTAGAAATGACCATGGTTTGGTAAATTTACAGACAAATGCGTTTCCTCCTACACATGGATTAACTTGTTTTCTATCTGAACATGTAATCCATAGGTTGCCAAACCTGCAAATGTTAACCCTTGACTAGCCTCAGACTGTCACCAGTTTAATAAAAACATAAGCTACTGTATTTCTTAAGACTTGTGGTTGGTGGAATCAAAGGAATGAGTGTTGATGCATGCTACAATCAATAAAGCATATCTGTTATTTTGACTCCTGTTAAAAGGTGTGTAAAGGTTTTGTTGCTGAAAAGTCAGGTAATACAGAATTACATTAGAAAAAACATATTATTGTTTCCTAGAAGCTGGTCATATATAACATCTGTTATACTCTCTTCAACAGCATATTTCTGAACATGTTGACATTGAACAGAATGTCACAGATCCAAGAGATTCCTTCTGTGGCAGGGCACAAAGACAGCAGCTACAACATGCTAGCCATCCTCAAGTCATGGGAAGAAAACAAGACCTGGGATGAGGACAACACCAGCCAGTTTCTGTTAACTATGCTTTTAAAGGTGGGTCTGGACTGTCTAATCCTGTCCTTGAGCCAGCGCCGTCTGCATACCTCCTTCATGGGCATCTGTGGCCTCTCAGTCATCCTGGTTGATGCAGCTTTGTCATGTGCTGTTGCAGCCGTATGGGTCCTGGGACCTGCTAGCCCCCAAGTGTCCATATGTTTTCTCTTGGCACACGCCTCAGCCATTTTCAACGCACTGCCTCTGCCCGTCCTAGGCCTGGGACTGCTGGACTATGCCTGCTTCCATACCGCCCCCTACAGGACCCTCTGGTACTGCACGCTTATGTTGGTGGTGTGGGTGCTGGCAGGTGTACACTCCTACTGCTCAGCCTTCACCGGCCTGATAGAGGTTGAGTACGGGAGAGGGAGGAATGCTTTAGGATGCGCAGTGCAGGACTCTGCGCTGGTGGTATATTTCTCAGTGGGGATCTCCATAGCCATCTGCTGTGTGCTGCTGTTCCACTACAAATGTATTTGCTCCTTGATGAAAGAGGCCAACAGGCTCTCAAAGCAGAGGGACAATGCCATCTTTAAGCTGCAGCACAGCCTGATCTATAGGTACAGCAACTTAAAGCAGCTAAAAGCTGATGAGGAGAAGGCTCTGTTGGGGGAAACCAAATGGCAGAGCCCCCCCCTTTACCTGAGCCTGATGCTGGGCTTTGGCACAATGTGGGCATCTTACCTGGTCATGTGTGTCGCCTGTGAGCTCTTGGGCCTTGCAGTCCCAGCTTACATATCCGTTAACATCTTGTGGTTGAAGTGTGCTGACAGCTTATTGGTGGGGCTGATGTTTTGGCTCAGGAGTGACTGGTTAGGGCCGTACAGCGATCCCCCGGACGAGCTCTGCCAGTGGCAGGTTTACTGGCACTTAAGTAGAGGATATGTTAGAGATGGAGAGAATCTTCCCAATGCTATGTCCACCCTGATAGGAAACGACAGAAACCCACTCCTGCAGGTCTAAATTGTGCAAAAAAAAGTTGACATGACAACATGAGATAAGTGTTTTCTATTAAATTTGCAATTGTCTAAAAATGTCCGGTTCAGATTGAGGACAACAGAGGAAGTTATTATGCTGTTACAGTCGTAAGGATTGTATTGTTTGGAAGCCTAAATTATAGCCAATAATACTTGCCGCTGACATGGAAGTGTAAGTTCATGTTTCTCAGTTACAGTATGTGTTATTACATGATTATTCAATATGCTTTAAAGAAACTGGGTGATTCTCAGGGTACATGTTTAAATCATGTCAGAAAGAAAAGGAGTTACAAAACTGCAAAGATTCTGGACAGTGAGCTCATGTTTACACAGGCAGTCACAAGACTTTTTTTCCCACGCCTAATTTCAATTCAAACAAAGCCTTCCATAAATTTGTTCCCATTGTAGAAGTGGTCAGAAAGTCACTTTTCCGACATGAATGTTGAACCAACTTGCCTAGCTCACCCTTCTAAATCAATGTCTTCTGAAAAATATATGGTTGTCCCAGTTTTTCTAATTTCTTGGAGAAAAACTGTTTAATAAACATTTTCCTTTTTTAAAATATACATTTCACTGAAAAATGGGTTAACAAAATGTTCATGCATGTTGTATCCTCAACCCCATTTCATATCAGTTGAGACAATGTCCTCTAGAATATGGCTATCATGTTTTGGACGATAAATGAACTGAAGTGTTCAATAAATTGAACTGGTACCACTAAGGTGGTTGAAGGTCAAACCAATATGTATGTGTGTTGCTGTATATAGTGTAATTTTATGTTTATGCTGATTTTCCTTGTAAACTGTGTTTTTTTATATAACATGTGGCTCTGTGTGTTGTCTTGTCTTCTTGCAAGAGTATGCCTTTGGATGTCAATAACAATGAGAATTGGTTCTCAGTTGACTCACCTTGTTAAATATGGTTAAGAACAAATACAATTTTAAAACAAACCTGAATCTGCTCAGACAGGGCTATATGAATGTTGTATTTACAGTTATCATTTTAAGTCCAATATAACTAATGATTCAATTCTGTTTCAAGCAAATAAAATACATCTGAAAACAACCACACAACAGGAGATAGGCAACTATGATAGGCAAACTAGGAAAAATACAATGTCCTACTATGATAGGCAAACTAGTCTGCAAGTGAACTACCTACCCATCTTAAGGCAGCAACATATTAACTACCTTTACTTATCAATAAGGTTACTTATTCACCCAGAAATCTCCAGCTTTTTCTGAGGTACTTACATTGTTTTGTTCACATGCTTGGTGGTTTTTAAATGTTTGGTGGTTTTTAAAACATCTGCCCTTAAAGTGCAGCTCAAAGTGTTTGCTTAATTTCTTGTAATTGAGCATAATTAATAGGAATAAGTTAATATGTTTTATCGTGGGGGCGGGGGGTCAATGTTAACTTAAAAGGGGATTTTAACTTCACTTTTTCCTAGTCCATCTACCATGCACATAGTCTAAAAATATAATAATTTAGCATGTGGTTGTATCATAACGTTGTTTTTTATAGCTATCTAGGTACAGGACTGCTGGACCCGTTAAGGAGGAAGAGGTGACACTGTGCCGGGATGTTGGGCTCCTGTCTAGCATGCTCCGCTCTCAGTTGATAATATCTAGGCTGTTAATGGTTCTCGGGAGGAGGAAATGCAGCTACCCCCGGCAACATGTCATTAGTGATACAGTGCACTAGTGTGAGATACCGGGCAGTAGTGTGAGATACTGCCCGATGGAAGTAAAGTTAGCTAAGACAAAAAAAAACGTGACATCAAGATAGTTCAATATTCCAAGATATTTCTCCTTTCGCCTTTGTGAGAACATGACCATTTTAGAATTACGCTATAGTAAACAAGGGGCGTCGTGATATACAGGTATTGATGATAACCGTGATATTTAAAAAATGAAATATTGATATCATGTTAATACTACACATATGATAATAAATATCGTATACACTAGGCGAAACTGAAGTTGTACTTTTCAAAAAAAAACCTCTCGGTTTTTCAATACCTTATTCATGTCACCTATAGACAAACGATGCATGTGCTTCAACAAGTAGACTGGACCTATGCACTGGCGGAACTCGTTAGGCCCACTAGAACCCCCGGGAGAGATCTGCAAAAACGCGCCATTTTTGTAGCCTATTCACATGGAAAAAAGGACATTGTATTTTTCCAAATACTCCAGCACAGTGGCAGCTGAAATCGTCAGGTATCATCTTGATCTGCAACACAACCAGGAGAACTTAAAGACTCTCTCCACGTCCATACACTTGTATTTTGAGTGTAATTCATTTGCCAAAAAAGAGGGAAAAAAACACATTAAACAAAGTTGAAGATGAATTTGACTGATAGCATTTTTTCTTCAAATTTTCTATAGATACCACGATAATATCATTACCGTGATAACCACTGATAACCGTGTATTGAAAACCTGATTTCGTGACAGTCCTAATGTAAACCCGGCTGAGTGCTGTTTCTAGCGTTAGCGAGCATATCCCATTGCCAAAACAGCACACACTCCACTCACGTGAAAATGGGAATCTTATGGAGTTAGATATCTGCCACAGATCATCCGTCTGAGCCGCAAAATAATATTAAGTGATTTAGTTTGAGATATCCCTTTAAATATTACAGTCTGACATGTGATATTTAATAGCTGTGTTCTGTCCATCACATTTATGATGGCTGTATGTGACCTGGAACTTCTGTAGTGATTGCATAACATTTCATTTTAGTTATTCAGCATTTTAACAAGTTCTCATTTTACAGCAACAACCCAGAGGGAAAGAACGAAGACCCATAAAGCAACACTGTTTGAGATTTTGGGACCACTACAAGTGTGTAGGCCTACACAATAATACAATAAGTTTAAGTGATTTTTTATTACATGTGAAACTTACACACAAATAAAGAACAGTTACGCACATGGATTACGCACATTAAAATCTGTTTTTACTATGCTATGCATGAACAGAGAAGAGACTTAAATCTGAAATCTTGCAGGATAACTATTTCTGGTTGCCCTGATTTCCTCTTGATCACACTGCCTATGGTTGTTATATTATAATGATGGGAAGTTCGACTCTTTCTACTGACTCGGATCTTGTCGAGTCATTCAGTAAAAAGTTTGATTCTTGAGTCATTTTGTTCATTTGAGTCAGTAACGCCACCAGCTTTGAAAAGGGTTTCATCGTTCAATTGAACAAAACAATCGTTCAATTGAAAGATAAAACTGACCGAGTCAGTCGTTCACAAGTCTTTTTTAGTTAGACAAAGGCACAGTGTACGATTTCATCTGTGTTTATCATTACAATCAAAAATCAACTACTACATTAATTGCTTTTGACCTACCATGTGTCCAATTATCTGATACAAACATGTCTTTATAATGCTACTGTCTTGATCTATTTATCTTTTCATCTTTTTACGATCATGCCAATTTACTTAAGGATTTTTTTTATGATCCCAACAATACGTACGCTAAAACTTTTGGAGGACATCGAACTCCATAGAATCTTGGAAATCGTATGAATTTACTCAAACAGTTAACAAAATTGCTGTAGCAACTCAAATTGCGAGCTGAGATCCATTGTTGCATGCACAAACTACATTAAGCACACAAAGTCAGTGTTGGGTGTGGAAAATACACTCGAGCTTGCAAGTCTGACATTAAGCAAGCACAAAAATGTTCTTTTACACAGTAAATTAGTGAGAAGGCAAATTTTGTCTGGATGAAAACAACCCCTGGTTTAGTACTGTACTGAGAGTGGTTTTTAACCTAATAAAATCTGAAACGTGTAGCCGTGCAGCCAAGGGATTGTGCTTTTTAAAGTTGCGGCCAAGGGATTGTGCTTTTCAAAGTTGCGCCTCAAGAAAGCAATTTCCGAAAATATATACTAAAAAATAATCTATCGACTGTAACGTTCTTTATTAGCTTTGGTTTAAAGATCATAGTGTAACCAGGCTCCAAATTTGCCCCACCAACTGTCGAGTCACCACTGTTCAATTTTCAAGCCCAAGTAGTGTCACAAACAGGGTCCGAAATTAACACCTGCCAGACGCCAACTGCGGGTAAATTTTACATTTGGCGAGTGAATCTCAGAAGGCTATCAACCACACTGATGGGTAAATGTTTGTACCTAATGTTTCCCTGTTATTGTAATTAGAGCAGCGGAGAGTGTCGCTGCTAAGTTGTGATGCACCGCAACAGAAAAGCAGAATATTTTTATGACATACGATTTTTTTCCCCCAAGCTTAGCACATTTTACTTTACTTTTACTTACTGCATTTTCCATCGCGCGCAGTTTACTATCGCACGAGCATCAGAGCAGAGCAACAACATTCGCAGTATCAAGCTAGCGAGTGACGTCAGAGAAAAGTAACTATGTCTGTGCATGCGCACATTTGTGTTGAACTGTCAGTAAGTGGCTAATCGTGGGAGCGACAACCCAAGGTAAGAAGCTAGCTAGCTAACTGTCACAACTCGATAGCTACAATGCGTCATGCAGGTAACATTAGAGATACGGCAGCAACAATAAGACCTCCGATTTTCGTATTTTGCCTTCAAAATTAAAGTCTGAAATGTGTAGTGTGTATTGTATAAATTTTCAAAGGAAAAACCACCTGGTGTAAAACATAAATTAAAAAACTTACTATTTAAATAATACATTATAAGTTAAAGCATATAAGGTGGAGCACATTGACAAATTTTTAAAGCTGAAGTTAATGAAGAGAACCTTTCTAATATAAAAACATCAGATTTTTGATGTTATTGTTGTTAATTTGCATTTGCTCATTAGCTTTGAATAAGGTTTGTGTTATAAATCTGGGAGGCGATTCATGAACAGTTTTAGAGAATGTTGATTGTGGGGGAGTATTTAGGTTATTAGGGAATTATGTTAAGTATTGTCAAATAATATTAAGAAAGTTGACAAGGAGTTGGTACTAGTGTAAAGGGATGACGTTATTGCAATACATAAAACATTTTTGTAGCATCACATAGAAAAAGAGCGCTTTATGAGAATTGGAGGTTTGGAGATAAAGGAATTTCAAGAGGCTGGCTACAGTATGATGCTGAGGCTGTGGTGACGAGATGTTCTGTGTGTGGCCAGTATGCTAAAGATAAAAGCAGAAACAACTTGTGTAATTGGAAATAAAAAGTTTGTATTCAACATAATACCTTATTATATCAATGAAATGTACTGAAATTAATGTATACGTGACACAAAAAGGCAAATTATTTTGGCTGGTAAAAAATATGCTTTGCTGGAGGATTTTTTCATCTACCAGTCCCCTTGGCAGGTGAGCCAAAAAGTTAGTTTCGGACACTGGTCACAAGTCATGAACATTAGGCCTTAAAGCTGAAGGACGTAACTTTCAAAACAGGAAGTATTTACTCCTCATTCTCCCAGAAATCTCGGGTGTCGCAGGTGTGACGTCAGTTTACTCTTAAAGCCCCACACGTTATCTGTGCACTTTATTCAGCTCATCTAAAAAATATTCTTCATCCGACTAGGTGAGTTGACTTACGATTATTATAATGATATACTAAAATTAAACTAAATGTACCTGATGTAGCATACATATGAAAACGTGAGAAGAGCTTGCTACTGGTCAAAACTCTCCCTGGTAATGTTTTCCGATTACAGTACTACTAGCTGGGCTAGTAAACAAAGCACAAAGCATGTACAGACGGCAGCTCGCCTCTTTATCCACAGCATGTTAGCTAGTTAACCAAATTCGCCTATCGTTTTTGCCAGGTAATTAGTTATAGCCAATTACTAACAACAGTATGAAATTATTCTAGGCAGCTAACATTGTCCTTGCTGGCAAGCTGATGTTATTAGAAGCTGGTAGTAGTAGCAAAACTTGCGAACAGTGTCTGCTTGATAGATGTACAGTCAGTAACTATAGCCATGTCTGCTCTGTCTGTATAGCTAGCCACATTAACACCAATAGGGTAATTACTAACAACAGTGTGAGGTTAGCTAGGTAGCTAGCATTTTAGCTTTACTTATTCAATTAACAGAAGTATTGCCACATCAGCGTCAAAGTTTAATGCATTTTGCTCCATGAGTTCCATCCATCGTGGATAGGCAGCTGAACCAATGTTCACTCCGAACGGCATCTATTTGCCTCTCTTTTACCAGATTTGCTTTCTTTTGATCAAAACCATATTTTCTTAGGTACCATTACATTCTGAAATTCTTCAATTTTTTAAAATAAAATTGGCTAGCGTCTCTCGCTGCTTGATCCACAAAATGAGAGTAGCCACTTCCTTATTTTGTCCAGCCTCAGCTCTTTGTTTGATACTTCAAACGCATCAGTTCCTGTGCGCACGACCACTTTTTTCCTTAAGAGCAGTACACCGTATATAGAGGTTTTTCAGATGGGGCCTGGGACCATCTGATATGGTTGGAATTCATCCACGATCTAGATTAATAGAATAGCGATGTATTAATGGAAAAAACCGTAGGTACTTAAGCTTTAAGTCTGAGTCCTGGACCACAACACTGCTGGTGGGAATGTAATACTAAAGTTGTTAACTTGGTAGAGCATGGGACTGTCAATGCCAGGGTTCTGCATTCCAATCCCATGGAGTTGAGGCCAGGATGAGGAAATTTTTTTTTATTTTTATTTTTTTTAAATGTGTGCATTCACTACTGTCAGTTGCTCTGGACTATGAACAGCTCTTAGTTATTGGCCATATACAACATCCCCTCGTGCCTTACTTCCTTATTATGTTATCAACCATGAGCCAGCAGGCAAAGTCAATCTGCAAACCGTCAATATTTGCATAATTTAAACCCCCACCAACTAGCTCAGCAATGCTCTGTACAACCTCTGTAGTCACCTTCAACACACTTCTTTGGATATGTTGAGTATTTTTTCTTATATAGAATACTTCAGAACCAAATGGTAGCCTACATTAATAACAGAAGTAAATTGGGTGTTTGTCAAATTATGTTTTTAAAGAAAATATTTAATGAAGCAATATTAAACAAACGTTTTGTTTCCTGTGAGTGTTAAGCGATTTTTAGCAGAGCAGGAACATTTACATAATATCGTCATTATATCTAGAGCCCTGTCTCATCAAGTCTTTCCTGAGCCAGCCACCTCATATTACAAAAGAAATGCTAACCAACTAATAGTCTATAACATTAAATACAAGGTCCTTTCAATAGCTTGCCTGGTAGCTACTTTAGTAAAAATAATAATCACAATGAACATGGCACTAGGTCAACCTGCCTTGTGTTCTCCTCAAAGTCAGTGCAGTATCCAGCTGAGCAGCACTACTCTTAGCTGTCCAACAAAAATGTTATGATGTAGTGATTGGTGCTTGGGTGCAAAAGACAATAGGAGGAAGGAATTGTGAAAGATAATTGGTCAGTAGACTGAACCAATAAAACCAATAGCTAAAATGACTACAGGTGACTGACATCTGATCTACAAATCATCTTGTGAGTCAGTGAATGTGTACCCATCAAACATGTTGGTTTTGATCCTCTTGAATGTGACTAATGCCTAACACACTACAAATTTCTCACAACTTTCTAATTTTCAAATGAAGGCCAAGTTTAATGTAAGAAAGATTTAGAGTGCTTTTGGTTATAGCCATTAGCAATTATGTCCCATTAAAACAGACTCAAATAAGTGTTTGTTTTTTATTTTGCATCTATTCTCTCAAATTACAAATATGAACACTTAACTCAAATACAGAAATATTCAGCGCTTTTGACTTTACAATTTTGGAAATACAAGAGCTATTTTCACTTTTTACCTTTTCAGATTTGTGGACTTTTTGACGAAAATATTTCAGCTACACAACGTGACAATGTAAAGCTGGAACGTCAATATCAAATCCCGCTCACGCACTTAGAGGTAAACCACACCTTGCAAACATACCTCAATGGTTGGATGTAGCTAACAATCTTGTGGCGCCATCATAAGGACCATTAGGTCCTAAAACATGCAAAAATGACCAAAATCTAAAACAATAGAAAGCAATTCATTGTTGTGACATTTCACAACTAGCTAAGGTGTTTAGTGCATCAATGATCAGGGTTTAGAAAGTTGATGTGTAACGACAGTTTGCATAATAGTTTGCATAATTTGCTAGCACATTAGTTAAAACAGCAACTCATTCATAGCCACTTCATATAAATCAAAAGGACAGAACATACGAAGATAAATTTAATCCACCAAAACCAGCTAGCTACAATTAGAGATTTCTTGAAGCCAGCTTGGTTGCTACATCTACTACATTAAGGTAGCACTGGTAGGTTTGTGTCAATTGATGCAGTATACAGCTGATCGAAAGCACAGCAGAGATGTGTTACAAATAAAATAAATAAAAGGGAACAAACTGAATGACTGGAGTAACATAACTAATGCAGATGTTTCTATACAGGTGAACTGCATTACACAATTAAGCAATTATCACCCTGTCATGCTCCATGTTCCACTAGAGGGCATTGTCCTAGGTAGACATTTTATGCATGCAAGGTGTAATGGGATTGCCCTTGCACAATGGGTTAGGAAACCTGTGCTAGCCTCTGCCTGCGGCTGTCATCTATTGTGGGTTTGTACCGTTGGGTGGTTGTATGAAACTGTGGCTGTTCCATGTGGGTTTAGCATTACACACAGACAGGTCTTAACCACTACCGTTTCTTGTAATGCATTTGAATTAGCTAAAATGAATACCCTTTGTGCCACCTGTATAGTACTTGATACATTATGATACACAATAATTTATGGTGGTAATTATAAAGTCACTGTGATAATTCAAATCAAGTATTACTCTGTTTATATAGACGGAAGGAGTTCTCGCCACCTTCCTCTGGCTGGCCGTTCTTCCCGCCCGGCCTCACGACCCCCTTCTCATCGCCAGGGCTCTTCTGGTAAACGTCGCCAGCGCCGTCAAGTCTCTGCCGCCGCCTCTGTTGCTGCCTCAGCTCCTCCTCCTGTAGCCGCGGTTCCTGCTCCTACTCCCGTGCGACGCAGACAACCCGCTCCCAGACTCGACGTTCCATGGCCGTCTAAGAAGCCCAGACCGTCCTGACTAGGCGTGGAGCGGGCTGTGAGCGGCAACGTTGCCTTCACGGCCCCCGCCTCTTCCTCTATCAACAAAGTATTGGCCGAGTCTGACGGCGTCGCAGACTCGGCCCGACAATCTTTTCATGTTAA
>JACXGI010003132.1:18929-65716 GCA_016801175.1 Esox masquinongy | reverse complement strand
GCAAACTCGCCTGACCTTAACCCTATAGAAAATCTATGGGGTATTGTGAAGAGGAAGATGCGATACGCCAGACCCAACAATGCAGAAGAGCTGAAGGCCACTATTAGAGCAACCTGGGCTCTCATAACACCTGAGCAGTGCCACAGACTGATCGACTCCATGCCACGCCGCATTGCTGCAGTAATTCAGGCAAAAGGAGACCCAACTAAGTATTGAGTGCTCTACATGCTCATACTTTTTATGTTCATACTTTTCAGTTGGCCAACATTTCTAAAAATCTGAATACTGAATTTGAGATACTGAATTTGAGATTTTCATTAGTTGTAAGTTTTAATCATCACAATTAAATGAAATAAACATTTGAAATTTATCAGTCTGTGTGGAATGAATGAATATAATATCCAAGTTTCACTTTTTGAATGGAATTACTGAAATAAATCAACTTTTTGATGATATTCTAATTATATGACCAGCACCTGTACATGCTCTCGATTTCATCCTTCATGTTATATAACCTTTAATTTCATTCAGGCTTTGATATATCACCTTCAGCAAAGACCAGCCCCTTCAAATAATGTTAATGTTGACTGCCGCCCTTTTATCTGCATTGATCTTTCAACAAACCTGTGTTGAAGAGGCTGACTGTTACTTTAGAGGAGACATGCCTCTCTCAGCACTCCCTCTAAACTCTACCCCTCTCAACACGTAATAAGCCACTGGCAACCAACTACGGCACATGCTGGTATAATTGGAGCTCCAGCACACCACTGCCACACTTAATCTCAATGGCTGCCGCTGCTCTACCTTCCCTCTTCATTCACCGCACAGACCTAACATCTAAACTGAGCCCCAATAATCTGTTCAAAGGAGAACTGTCTTCTCGTTTTGCCGCAGACAGACAGGCAAACTAGCCAATTTGACATTCAGTCACACTGCTGCACACTCACGTGATCAGTTGAGAAGAGGTGCACCGCAGACTCATATCCTTATAAATAAATAAAAACTATGTTTTTTTTCAGCGATAGTAAGGGAGGGATGAAAGTAGAAGCTCCATGATGATCACTGACAAGTGTGGACTGGTACTGTCACATCAGCGTGATCATCTACCGCTGCTGTATCACTTTTTGATCACATCGTGTTCAAATCCCACCTTTCTGTCGGAGGCGTTGTAAGATCTTTTTAACATTGGTACATCCAGACACCTTTAAGTAGTTTATTTTTACAGAGTTTCTTCTATTTTCTTTTAGCAGTGACCGGCTGACACTATGAGTCCTCTCCAAATACATCCTGAATGACGGCCTAGTATGGGAACTACAACACACAAGAGACAAGGACCTCCAGTGTGTGGTGAGAACGATCCAATGCATCACTAGGTCCTTGTTCCCACACATCCAGAACATCACTCAGAAACAATTCCTGATGAAAGGCTATAGCATTATCAAGGACCTTTCACACCCCACTAACTAGCTGTTAACTACCCTACGTCAGATTGTGACAAAAGCTTAGGGTCTTGTACTAAGAGGCTCTAAGGCAGTTTCTACAGTATGTGTACTGTAGGTATCAGACAGCTAATCACTTGACATGTCTTCCCATGTACAGGCTGCTCAACTTTTTCTATTTTTAATTGTTTTATCTCATTTCAATTTGGTTTGCTTTTCATTATTTTTGTACTGTTGAGCAAGATCCTTTAGTTTGGTTTGCCTCATGTATTCTGCATATATGACCATTCAGGGGACACCAATTTCATATTTGGTGGATATCCAAAGTATATACATTATGTAAAGGCTGAAATCAGGACAAACCATGTCCATCGCATTCAAATTCAGTTGGATCGTGTCACTGACAACATTTAAGTGATTTATTTTTTAGAGCTAAATCAATCAAATTAACAAAACACTGAAAATCCGCTGCTCCTGTAGGATTCACTTGACGGTTTCTTGGTTGCTTACTGCAGAGATAGCTATGTTGCATATTGCAGAGATAGCCATGGTTCTGAAAGGAGCTAACTAAAACATCCATGGGATTTTATTGTTGAAATGTACAGATCCAGACAGAGATCTGTACATGTATTATGTGTATCGCAGGACACTGTGATGACCATAATTAAAAAGTGAAGACAAGATGGCACCACCAGGACATTGCAAAGGATGTCCCCCCAAACTGTATGACAGGGAGGGAGAAAGCTCATCAAGGAGGCTACCAAGAGGCCAATGGCAACCTTAGGAAGCTGCAGAAATTTCTGTCAGTAACTGGGCACTCCTTACATATTACAACCATTGCACATATTCACCACACGTCTGAACTCTGGGCTAGGATGGCTAGACAAAAGCCATTTCTCACAAGAAAGAACATCCAAGCCAAAATGAATTATGCAAGAAGACACATAAAATCTCCCAAACCCATGTGGGAAAATATTTTATGGTCTGATGAGACCAAAGTAGAACATTTTGGCATTACTTCCAAAAAATATGTTTCGAAACACGACTCATCACACAAAGTACATGATAAAAAAAACAGTATATTTGGGTGGACATCAATAGAAGCATCACAGTCTAATTCCTTCCTCAATATAGTGTGAAATACACATAAAAACAATTGCCTTAATGTAGGCTAATTTAGCTGGTGGGCAGGCAATAATAACAAATTCGTCCTCCACACGTTTCCATGGCATGTCCATTCTTTTAGTGAAGTTCCAATGACCATTTCTGAGTCACTTGTGCAACATAGTAAGAACACGGCATAATCCATGCCAAAATTAGTAGAACTACAGGAAAATAAATAATAATAAAAAATCTCAGATCAGTAGCAAACTGTGTATAGGCCTAATGGCAGCAATTTGTTCCTCTGTGGCCAAATCCCCGTCCCCCACGCTACCAATCTCACTTTGAAACATGGCTTCACCTTCCTCTAGACAGTTGCCATTCAATTCCGAAAAAGACATCACAAAAGCTGGAAAACTGAAATCACCAAATAATGTTGAAGAAAAATGCCATTCATAACTCCTCCAAACAAATGTCCCCAAAACATGTCAGATTTTGTTACCCTTTCATATTCTAATACACCCGCAGTTTTTGAAGAACAGTGTCCGCGATCATGTTTAATTCAGCAGCCCTGACTAAAGCCTTGGAAGGCTCCATTCGCTGCTCCCTCATGCGCGTCCAATTTCAGACGAGCTGACTCGAGCACTCCGGGACCTGTAGAGATGCTTTGTTGGCCGGAGCTTTTGGAAACCCTGTAAGCTCCGGGGTATGGAAATCAAATCCAAGTGAATTCATAATAAGGGGGGTTAAGGGGGGGGGGCGAAGATAGCACCGATCATAATTGCGGGGCTTGCAGTGACCTTGAAGGAGGTCAATGGGTGTTTTGCCATTGGCTTTACTTATATAAAGGAAAAGGGCTCCATGGACACGGCACACACTTTCCCATATTTCACGCTCATTAAAATCTAACCTGTGTAATTCATATAATGATTGGACATAATAGGTGAGGTCTGGCTGTTATTTTAGGCAGTTACAGTATGCTGAGTCATTATAAAATTGAGCCTTTATTCAATCAATGGAGTTTTAAATCAAAAGGCATCATCTGAGGTAAATAAATTATGACACATTGCTAGTTACAATATATTTTACACAATATTTGGCTGATGTCCAAGAAAAGGTAGGGCTTTATTTAACTTTTTACTTGGGCTTTGCCGTCATTTATTTAGCTCTTTGCAAACTCTCTAGTCCATGTTAACAAGCACATGATGCTGCAGCTACCATCCTTAAACATACAAACGTTTATGCTGTGATGCACAGGATTTTATGTGAACAGGCCAATAAGAGAATGTTTTTGCTGTGTTGTCTTGCAGTATAACTTTTGCAGTATAATTTTGTGTATGGTTTGTTGCAATCAGAATGGATCATTTGGATTGGATTTGTTCACATGGGTTTCCTTTTCAACACTTATCATGTCTGCAATATGGAGTGATTGTGATGTTGCTGAAAGCCCACATCCACTGCAAAGCCTTCAGGCATAGCTCAAATCCCACAACCCCACCCAAGCTCTTCATTCTGGCACCTCAGGTGTCTTGCCGATCCCACATCCCCCTTAGCCCAGTCAAAACTCTTGTCTGTCCTTTCATCAATGCTGGAACCAGTTTCCCCTTAAAACTAGGACAGCTGAGTCCCTGCTCATTGTCAGAAAGTCGACCTTTTCAAAAAGTATTTAAACCAACATCCACCCTTTGTGCAGTATTGCTTGCAATCTTTACATTCATTATTTATCATTATTTTTCTATCCGGCACTGATTTAGCTTGCAGCTACTTTATTAAGATGGTTGTGCTTACTACTACTGAGCTCAGTGGATGTATCTCAAAATGTATGGAAGTTGCTCTGAATAAAAAAAAAAAATGCATTTTGGTAGCAGTAACATGGTATGGGTATGCTTGTAAAAAAAGAATCCTGCAATTATACACATTCTACTTATCTTATGTGTTCCTTTTATAACTGGAATTGAATCCCAACAAATGTCCCACCCATTATTTTCAGGACCCACGATCCAGGACGCTTACCAATCAATACAACACTGGTGGTGACTTCATTCAAATTATCATAGATGATGAATTGCTTGAGGTAAATTAGCCTACTTTTTAATTAACTTGAGGAACTTAAGCAAAGATGACACAAACATAATATGCCAAGGTGTCACAGGAATTTACTTGACACACGGATAATGCTGCCAGCAAATATGATTTACCGCTTTGGTAATAACAAGTCTATCATTCAGTTATGCAATTGCGAACAAAACACACAACTGAATACAAATTAACCATGAAACAATAAGCTAATATGTGGCATTGACAACCTTTTTTACACAAAAAGAAAAAATATAGCGGGTTAAAACATGATCTACTTTGTATTCTTTACAGAATCTCCACAGAGGCACCGAGATCTGCATTTGTTCATCACAAATGGATGAAGCTGAGGATTAGGGGAAAGAGAAACAGCAACTAAACCAAAACAAACATCTAAATCCACCCCTTTATTCTGAGCTTTGGATACTTTTTCCTTGTTCATTTGTCTTCCCCGTCAAGACAGTCATCCAATCAGAGCCTTACCCCATGGTGCCATTGACACTGTTTGGTCTGTAGAGAGCGACATGATTGGCTATGTATCTCTATGGCCCTAACACTCTCTTTGCAAGTGCTTAGAGAGCTGCCAAGCCAAGTGTGATATTAGTGTCATCTGCCTGTTCAACTGGAAATGTAATTTTATTTGGAAAGTTTGTCATGTGTTTCATGTCCCCAAAAGCTTCTCTGGAGAAAGAGGCATTGACTCCACCAGTAGCAATTCCACTGCTTGTACTCCTGGCTCCTTGTGTCTAACTGGAAATATACTGGCAATGTTGCTTTGATTCTGAAAGAAATGTCCTGTGGTTGAAAGCAGTTAAATCTCCAGCTGTATAATCCTCTATGAAGCCTAGAATGATTACCCACATGGACTGGGGGCTGGTGTCATGTGCTGTTGTCTTGACCCTCTCTGGTTATGTGCACACACACAGGAGCGTGAGGACTACTTTGTGACAAATTTAGAGAGAATGAGACATCAGCAGGGTTTCAAAACTACCAGTAATTTACAAACATTACTGGAATCTTTATGATGATTAATTGTTGCTTGGGTAATTTAGCTTTGAAAGAATGTATATACAGTGCCTTTTGGAAAGTATTCACCACTTCACCTTCTCCACATGATATCTTATAGACATAAATTATAATTTATTACATTCACTTTTTTCCATCGCTATACACATATCTTGTTTTCACCAAACATAGTGCTTTGCACTCATGCCTAATGCCATTGATGTAAGAAAAGTACATATATAATGAGAGAGAGAGAGAGAAATTACGCAGCTTGCTGTGCCACAAAGAGTGATGGACCATGATGAATGGAAATCAAAAGGAAAAATTTTAATTCAGTGATGAGATTACAGATTTCCATGATTAGTCTTTTCACTGACAAAGGCAAAAATTGTTAACAATGGAAGAATGAAAAGCTTTGAATTATAGTGAATGTTTGTTCCAAATAATTGTTTTGAAAAATGTTAAAACAGATTGATTTTGTTTCCCTTATAAAAAAAGTACAATATGTCTTTAACATAATTCACAGTTTTGAAACAGAACATTTTTCATTTGGAGACACATTTTAACACATACAAATAGAGTGAAGAATCACAACTTCAACAGAAAAGTGTGAAATTAATTGTGATTCATCATTTTAAAAGTCGGACAGAAATATATATAAACCTTGTTTTATTTGCATGTGTACATATTGTCCATGATTGTCATCTCATAGGTTAATAGAAAATAACTGCTTTCTTATTAAAGAGCACCTAACCAACAAGGACATTTGGTTCAATTAAATATCCTCCCTTTGCAAAGTGCTCAACAGACAGTGTGGAGAGACCTATAGACTTTGAATAAAGTTTACTGGAAATAATAATTATAATAAAATTATTGTGTAGGTATATACTGTTCTGTTGGAGAAGTTTTAGGTGGGGTTTATTTATTTTTCCCCTAATTTAGGCTTTGTTCGTGTTTGGGTATGAGTTCCCAGAATATGTATTTTTTTAAGTGACATTTTCTCTGGGCAGATACTTTAAATCAGGCGGGCCAAACTGAGGGGCCATCTAACAGTAGAAAAATTAAGAGGCCCTAATGGCTGGAGCCAGTGGATTGAGTTTCAGATTGTAGTAGGGCTGGCTATCAATTCTAGCCCAGGAATCAATACGAGATTGGACCTCGGTGTTCCTGGTCTGTCCTAATGGAGGTTTTCCCCAATGTGTATCATATGGCACGCGCACATGCACGTGAGCGGACAAGGGAGCACAAAAACAACCAGCAACCCAAAGAAAAGGACCAAGTCCATTCAGACGGTTCATTTAGCTACTTTAGTTATTGCCATCATACTGGCATAACTTTTCAGGCATATCTGTTTGACAGGAGGCATTTAATCAAGCATTTTTCTATAATCTAAGCCGTAGATGTGGATCCATATTTTTTATCTTTAGTGCGCCAAACAAAAAGATTCAGAGCTTTCAGAAGCTTCTGCACATGCAGATCACGTTCTTTGCAATGGAGATACATTATTTGCAAGTGTTTGTTCCCCACACTGGTAAATAGTGGTTGTTTAATAAAGTTAGATCAAAGCTAAATCAATGTCTGCAAGATCTCATAATGATCATGGTGTTCTAAGCTAATTAGCATTTTATTAAAATGGACTAGCTAACTGAAATACACACACATTTCATAGGAGGTAAAAGTCCAGACGGTTACAAAACACCTACTCACAAATCATAAGTTTTCAAATGTTGTAATCGGGCCTGTAAGTAAACATCTCACTGTCAGTCTTCACCTGTTGTAACAAACATGTGACAAACAAAATTTTACTTGATTCAAACTGATATCCATATGGTTTTGGCATCTGCAATTCTACTTATGTCCCATATCTTATTTGTTGTAATAATAAGAGTCAAAGTAAATAATAACAGACTGTCCACACTGACCCCATTTTGGGTCTAAATCTGGCTCATGGTCTGCATATTTAAACTTGGCTTGTGTATGGTTTTCTATAAGACAAAAACACCACTGCATATTTAGACTTGGCTTGTGTATGGTTTTCTATAAGACAAAAACACCACTGTATTTTTCTGTCAAGAGGCCAAAACTCAACACAGGAGCTAGACACACAATTTACCAGCAGGTTATGTTACAGCTAAAATCTGTGCTAAAATGTTAAATTCAAATTAACACTGTAGACCTATATCTGAAGACGATTTACAGTAGATGCAAATCTTAAAATGATTGAGATTAAATGGTTACTGCGTGGAATGATGCTGCATGATTGTATATTTGGTAAAACTTTAATTATCATGTTTGTTTTGTTTGTTTATGTTTTGTTTTACAGTGTAGTTATATTATGCAATTACATTGTGATTTGTTATTTAGACAACTGCAATAGTTACGCCATCCTTTTGACATTGATTTAGCTTTGTTTTCTATGGATAGAGAAGAAGCAAGGAGAATAAAAAAACGCACAGACTGTGATTTCATGAGCATTATGAAGATCCAGATGTCTTGTTCAGTAGACTAAAGATCCTTATGAAGTCTAATCCACACCCACTCTATATAATGTAACACCCGGGCCTTCACAGCAGATTATCTTCTATTTAGAGAAGCCCAAAACAATACAGTCACCCATGAAGAGATACACTGCCCTCTAGCCCTCTATTGCCCCTAAAATAAGGAAGATGCCACTGTTAACACTCAGGCTCCAGCATAAACACTTTGCAGGTAATGGCATCACAGGGATTGAAGGGCTTTAATATCATTCCCTTTCAGCAGGAACATTGGCAGAGAGAGTAATGGCAGAGAGAGCAGCAATAAAGCTGTCATGTTAATGATGAAGTTGCAGCTACCTGATGGAACATGACAATTTGAAGACTAGAGAAAACAGAGAGAAGGGGCACTACTCTATTTAAATTACATTTCAGAACCACCTGATGGGGGGGGTTGTGCCCATATCTAACCGAGTCATGAGGAGGGGGGATGTTAGTGGTGCTCATTCATTTAACAGATATTGCTACATCATATGAGAATACACAGGATATTATGCTGTAGCTTGTCGAACAATGACTTTTAAGTGACATACTTTGTAGGGTACCACAAAATCAGTAAGGCATTTTCTGTAAACTCCAGCCAAATTCCATTCCTGATGAGTTTAATCATGATTTCCATGAAGCAGATGTGAAAGAAGTCATTCTTACTGAATCATCGGAAGTTGTAGCTTTTCAGTACTGTTAGTGAGCAAGCATACGCCTACCAGTCTTATAGACATGGCTTGAAATCCGACTTGCCATACAATATATCATTGGTTGATTGAATTTAAAGCACAGGACTTACTTTCCATATCAAAATTTGTGTGACTAAACTTTTCCTTTCTTTAGAAATTCCTTAAAATGACCAGCAAATGATATCATAGGACATGGATATCAGTGGAATATCCAAAACAGTGAGTTTGCTGATGGGCAATTGTCAGAACATGTTTTGCAACAATAATTACACAGGAAAGTTACTTCTACAATATTGAATGTGTGAGCAATGTTTGCAGTGAATATATTTACAGCTTCAAGGGAAAATGTTTAGAATTGCAGGACATTTGCTTTAAAATAAAAAAAATGTCTATCAGCTCCTTGGAGAAATGTATAGAATTTCAATAAATCGTCTTAATATTAACAACATGCGGAGGGTTCTCTAAAATTTGTAAATTCTGTGGGGTGACGGCCAACATCACCTATTGGCATAACTTCTGGCACACTCCTGACCACACCCAACAGGCAAGTACCTTTTTGATACAGGAAAAAATATCTTTATGAATGTTTCTGATAATTGACATATCATTTGTTGTAATGTATTGCGTTGTATTGTCTTTCATACATTTTAACCTTAAATACTTAACCGTATCTGAAATCCAGTTAAGACCATTTCCTGTGATGGGGCCTAATTAAATGTTAGAATTTATGCTCTGATCCTCTGTAACTCCCTCCAATTCTTTGTTATGTTTTATAGCTGGGGCTAAGGGCTCAATATACAAGGCAGATAAAGTCGACAAAGCACAACATTCCTGATGTGATGAGTGTCATGTTACAGTGTTACTTTATTTTTCAGATGACCAGTCACTTTAATTCTAGCTATTGGTTCTTGATAAATGTTGGAGAAACATTGGAATGCACCATTTTTCTCTCTAATACGTGATACACTGTAAATAACTCCAACTGCCACTTAAAAGCCTCTTGAATATCCAGACTGACTTAAGCGCTTCTATACCATTTTCCCCAATCTCATTGATAATATATACATATCTTCTGATGTTATCTTGAGTTTGGCGGCCTCTAATAAACCCAATTTGATCCATCTCAATAAGATCTAGGATAAATGTTTCATGTTTCCTTGTGATAACCAACGTAAAAATGTTTAGTAATTGTTTAGAAGGGAAATTGGCCTGAAATATCTGATAAATTCTTTCTTCCCCTCCTTTAGTATAGCAGTTTTGATGTCATGCTTCCATGATGGAGGGTCTTCACTTTCTTTCAGGGTGCAGTTGAATAAGGCTAACAATATACATTTCTTTGTCCTTAAAATGCTTATACCACAGTTGGAAAGCCATCTACTTCGGGATTTTTTAGCTTTCAGTCTAGAGATGACACTTAAAACCTCTTCAGCTGTAATTTCCAAAGTAAGGATGTCATTCAGGGATTTACTAATAGAGGGTAAATCTTAGTGATGGCCAAACGAGGCTTCATTAGCATTATTTTTGCAGCAGGATATTATGCTGGCAGCACTCATATTTTCTTTATCACAATAAAAGCCATCATTGAAATTTATAAGGCCATATAGTTAACAATCTAATCTGCAAAAAAGAACAGACAAGAACAACAATGGAACAGACATTAAACATAAAATGACAGACTAGATTGACAGACTCGATTGTTAACTATGTTGCCTTATATATCTCAATGATGGCTTTTATTTTTAAAGAGAAAATCTGAGTTAGCGCTGCTATTATAATATCCTGCTGCTAAAAGAACGGTAATGAAGCCTCGAATGGCCATCACTAGTAAATCTAGAAAGTCTACAAAGCACTTCATTAGCTCAATATTTGTTGATTGTGGTTGTGTATATAAGTATTCGTAATATTCCACAAATGCCTTTTGTATACATTTTCTGGATCAGAAAGTAGATTATTTGTTTGAGTGTCTCTAATATTATGTATTGTATTTAAATTAAGATGTTTGCATAGTCCAGCCAACCATTCATTAGCTTTTGTGTTGTCTTCATAATGTCTGATTCATGAATCTGAATTTGTTCTCTATGTCATATGTGTATATTTTATCTACTTTAATTCATAGTTTTTATCTAGTTTAATTCTTAGTTTTTTTCATTTCGAGCATAAGGGGATTTATTAGTATTTTTGTGCTGTTGCTTTTGACTTTTTTTTTTATTTTTTTTTTCTGTGTAGCTGTCAAAGCTTTTAAACTTCCCATACAATTAGTTTAGTTCAGTTCATCATTTCTTTCAATATTTCCTTTTATTTTATATATCCATTTTTCTTTTTGTTCATAATATCTGTCTTTAGCCAGCACATATTGCTTCTCTTACGAACATTACATTTTATCTTTTAATAGATGGTAGAGTAGTCAGAGACATCAGACAAAACACATCCTGCAATCCTTTACAATATGTTTATCACTTACATTAAGAAATTGTCTATTCTGGAGCAGACTGAATAAGTTATTGAACAATGTCTACTCGATGAGTCTCTTTCCGTACATCAACCAAACCAATGTCCTCCAATGAATTATTCAGTTGTATTGTCAAATGTATTTTGTTCATTTTAGTGCTAGTTGTATCTAATATATGATTCAGTATGACATTAAAGACCCCAGCACAAATCATAATGCCCTTACTTTCTAAAGCAATGCTGTCAAAGGAAGTAAAAAGCAAAATGTTTAAGCAATTTAAAGAACACTGGTTTGAACAACCACAATCATTAACATGCATAGAAAACAAAAAAATCCAAAATGAAGAAATGCTCATCCGCCAGTGCTCTTCCCATTGATGAGATTAGGGGAAAGCCCCAATGTTGGCAGGGGCTCAACACTGGCAATGGAAAGAAAAACTTTATCCACTCATTCCTGTCAAGTCCAACACAGGTGGTAGAATAACAACAAAATGTCTTACTACTGTAGCCCCAGTTAATAATGAAAATGTGAAAGAAACCCAATATTTCCCTTATGAGGTCTTTATAGATATGGTATGCCAATAGGGTCGGTTCATTGATATTTGAGGTATGCCAATAGGGCTGGATCACTGATGTTTGATTAGCATTGTTAATATTTGATCAAGCTCAATATCAACAAGTGAATAAGGAAGATAATGTACAGGGTCCATATGAAGTAATCTGCTCACTGGGCACCCCAGAGGCCTGTGGCTCTGTGTCAAAATTCCTGGAGTCCATCCCGTACATTCAGCTTCTGATATTTCTTCCTGATCGTACCGCCACTCCTCTCTCATTGCCTCCCAACTTGCTGCCATGTTCCTGTTGGCATACACCAGCCATGGTAAAGTCAGTTGAAGCCACTCTGCTCACAGGAGTACATTGGCGCCATTGTCCGCAGGGGCTTTGACCTTGTATCCTTTTACCCTGACGTCCGTTTTCACCTCAGTAGCACTCCCATACATCCGTTGGCCAGTATCCCAGTGTATCTTAATCTTTGCAAGGGGAGTCTGAAACTGATGCCCTTCTCCATAAGCAACTTTGTTTTTGTTTCTGTATTGGTCTTGTGCTTTCGACTTACTTTGGAAGCATAGTAACGGATGAATGAAAGGCGATGTTGGTTGTAGTGGTTGGTCTTTTCCCATACAGTGGGTAGATTCATCTCTTTGGTGGAAAACTGGAGGAAACTGACAATGATCAATCTTGGCACTGAGTTTTGCATTCCCTGTACTAGAGACCTGTGTGCACGCTGTATACACAAGTCCAGGCCCTCAGGGGGATTAAGTTGGCTTAAGCAAGTTGCCTACAAATTGAGTCCAATTACCTTCTCTGTCTTTTTCTTCCACTCCAAAAATCCTAATATTGAAACACCTCATTCTCCCCTCTATATGTCAGCTTTTAATAATAAGATTGCTCTGTAACCTACGTGAATGCAAAAAATGCATCTATGGCCTCCATGATCCATTCCTCCAGGTCGACAATGCATTTCTCTGCATCAGTGATTCGCAAATCTTGGGTCTTCATTTCGGAGGTTTCTTGAAGTTTCCGCTCAATGTCATGTTTGATATCGGTGAGTTCAGCCCTCATACTAACCTTGAACTCTTCCTCGAAATTAAACAAGACTTGTGTCATAATGCATGTTTTCTAAACTACTCTTTTACGCATCTTTCATCATGCTCAAAAGCCTATTCACTGTGTCACCTTCTTCTTTTCTGGAGATGCTTAGCTTTTCTTTTCCCCCAGTCGGTTCTGAGCACTTTATCCTCCCCTTTGCTTTAATTGGTCCTTCTTTAATGTTGCTCCCCAAATGTTGAGTTTTATATTATTTCTTTAGAATTTGCATAACTAGATTTTGGGATTATATGACAAATGGCTAGCTGTTGTCTATCACACAACAACCTTGCTTTCCATCACCGCCAAGGTAAAAAGGCACGTAAGAAATTCCCAAAAATGAAAGGTATTTTTTATGTCACCCAATATACACCCCGGTTTATAATAAATAATAATAAATTATATGTTAAATAATGTGACTCATCCGAAACAAGCAGTAAATGTTTACACACACGGTATACACAAGAAACGGCTTACACAAGAAACACTGACTTCCTGCCATTTATCTAATGTAAAAATATGTAAACATGCATTTGAAATTACATCTGGTAAATTCCCAGGTTACTTACAAGTATCACAAGCATCATTTTGTCATATAGTATGTATTAAAACTCAAGCAGTGTATCACATTCTGTGGATTCTCTCATGTTATCAGACAGCCATTACTGGCAAATGGTAACAAATAGTTGGCCTAAGGAGAAGAACGAGCCAAAATATGATATAATATTAAAGTTATGCTGGCATTTTAGTGGCTATTCAATTACATGGTAATGCGTTGATTACCCAGTCTGTAATCAAATACAAAGAAAACTACTGGCGATAAAAATAACTTACAGTTTCATGTGTAATTGCTCTGCATTCAGTCCCGTTTTTTCTGCAATTAGCCCAATTGTCAAAAGGGCTGAAGCATAATTCCTGCTCTAAATACTGCCTGGCTTCCATGTTCCTCTGTGACACTGTGGGTGTTGAGGTGGAGATGAGAGAGGGTATAGACCGATAAAGCAGACAGAGGTTTTGATTCACGTTGGTACCCCTGTCACAGTCTGTGGAGCATGCAACCCAAAATAATTCTGATGGGAAAAACATTAATGCTGATCTGGATTATCCTTCTATGCATTTTCATGTTATATTTCTAATCCGTTCACCATTCTGTCAGAGAATGGAGCAGCATGGGTCATATTGAATGACCCATCAAGATGCCATTGTCTTCTCCCTTGAGATGAGTGGGAGTAGACCATAATGTCTTGTTACAGAAAAAAATATCAAAGGCGGTTATCCCTGGCTGTAATCCCTATAGGATCAATGTTGATTGTGCTGGGAAGCTTCTGTGCAATATTGATGATGTCCTCTTTTTTATTGCATGTATTTATTGATTTACAGTAGATAGGCTATTCTGAAGGGAACTTCAATGTCTCCACAAAGTCCTGGACTTGTTTACTAAAAAAACATATAAAGTAAAGATGGTTTACTCATGGGTGCAGAGGCAGTGCCATCATCCAGTCTACAGTCAAATACTGTCAGAACTAAGTTAAATAAATGTCTTGTTTCTGCCTTTAATCTCTCCTGGCCTCCCACTGTATAACATCAAGTAAGTGTCATTCAATGTTGAAAATGCATGAAACAAAGTCATAAAAAATGTATGCTTGAAATACTTGGCAGCATCTGTGTCAAAACGGTGGTATTAGGCTCAAAGCTGTCAAGCTTACAACACACATTTGATAGATAAAAGGATGACGCAAAAAGAGAATAATGATAACAACGCCTTTGTTATTGAAGGTGACATTATATCTTGTATTGGCAAAAGTTGACTTGCAATCTCAATGAAGGACAAATGGAACATCCTTGGCATTGTCAAAAAAGCAAAAAAATTTTTTGAGACGCCAACCAAAAGTGAAGAAACAGCAAAAGCTCAATAAGTCAGCTTGAATATCCTCTGTAAAAATCAAATTCTTATATATACTCAAATATAGGCTTGCGTTGTCATGCACAATTCTACATAATTCAACATATTAGGCTACAAATTAATAGCATGTTCCTGATTCCAAATTCCTTTATGAATAGAGACATTCTGTCTATAGAGGTTGTTATCATTGGCAGAAAATCCCTAGTAAAATGCATAGTAGCCCGTCAGGCTTGGCTCTATCAATTATCACACTATTTTAATGAAGTCAATGCACCGAATCAGCTAAGTGTTTTGTGCCCGACAGCCCTATTACAAACAGTGCATATGCTGCACCAGAATCAGACACAGTATTAAGTATTCAGATTTTGTGGATGACATAGATGTTTTCCCTCATCATTCTACACACAGTACACATAATTGCAAAACAAAAACGTTTTTCAGAATCTTCACCCCTGTCTCAGGACCTGTGCACTCTGAATCAGGGACCTCTTCTTCAAGGAAAACTGCATTTTGCTCCATACATAGTTCCCTCAATCCTGACCAGTCTCCCAGTCTGTACAGCTCAGTAGCATCCCCAAAGCATGTTGCTCCCACCACCATGCTTCACCGCAGGGATAGTGTTAGCCAGGTGACAGACAGTAGTGCTTGACATTCAGGCCTAATAGATCAGTGAATCGTTTTACTCATACACTCAGTGTGAGTGTATGAGTAAAGCGGTTTTGTCAGGGAGGTAAAGTGCTGCCGAGAAACTCTGTTAAAGCATTGTTGGAGTAGCTATTGGATTCTTGGTCACCTCCCTGACAAAGGTCCTTCTTGCACGGTTACTTAGTTTGCCCAGCGGCCAGTGCTAAGAGTCTTTGGGATTTCAATTTGTCCATTTCACAATGATGGAGCACAATATGCTCCTGAGAACTTTTTTGTATTTTTTGTGACCTCCAGATCTATGCCTTGACCCAAATCTTTGAGCTCTACAGAGTCCCCTGGAGTTGTTTTTTTGCTTTGACATGCACTATGAATTGTGGGACTTTATATAGGTAGGTGTGCATTTGAAAATTGTGTCCAATCAGTTGAAATTGACACAGGTGGACTCCAATGAAGTTCTAGAAACATCTCAAGGACAATTAACTCAATGTAGAGTGGCAAGCCAGGAACTGAATACTTATGTACATGAGATATTTCAGTTATTAATTCACAATAAATTGGCACAGATTTCAAAAAAATGTTTTCACTTTGTGTTAATGGGGTGTTATGTGTAGACTGATGGCAAAAACATTTAGAAGTCTATAACACAATCAAATGTGAAGAAAGTGAAGGGGTCGGTACTTTCCAAAGTCACTTCATATCAATTCAAGGCCAGATCCCACTACACACCACATCTATCTATTCTTTTGATCTACACTGAGACAGTAATAGAAAGGGATTCACTAGGAATACTACCTGCTCATGTCGCTTCAGACTGCATGACTGACGGGAATGTGCTGGAGGGAGTCCGAGAGCATATGCACTTTTCAACATTTTCAGGGTTCAAATTCTGGAGTTGTAATGATGGCCCATTTATTTACCCAGAAAGTTACCCGTAGGGAAGTGTGCAAGCATCTGGCTATTACTTTGCATATGGCTTAGCCCCTAATTGGCACCACATGCCCAACTTTATAACGAATTCCCCAATTTTAATTCTGTTGAGAAGACAACTCAAGCAAAAGCAAACATTAAAAAATACTGGTTGCCATGGTACCATAAGGTACGCAAAACTCAGTTAAACACCTACCTGGCCTTTCTTTTGGTAGGGGTAATTCCATGTAAAGGTCAATCTTAGCAACCAAAAATAGAATTAATAATTTAAAAGGAACATGTTTCCTTACAACCCTAAAAACCCAAATATGTAATACTGTTATTTTGTTAGTTCCCAACTCTGCCTCACTCGCAGGACCCATTGCATGTTACCATAGCAACAAGATTTATACAGCTTTAAGCTAGAGAACATGATCTCTACAAAGTTGAAATAAAGTTGAAAATGTTTTGTTAATAAAAGGGATATGACAAATAACTGCTTCACATGCTGATATTGACTTTGGTGTAATTGTTTATATGCCACTGAGGTAGAAATGAACCTAACTCATCAGCTGACATGGGTTTTGTGGTAAATTGAGTCAATAGATGTCAACTACAAAACTGTGAAGTTGCTAACTAACTTATTATAGAGGTTTTGAGTGGAATGCTCCAATAAGGTTCAAGTGTTCACTTTAGACATTATTTTGCCATTTTGAATATAGGAAACTGCATGAATACTGGCAATGATAGGTGGCCAAGTGGGCTAGGAGGGTCATGTCAAAAAGGCCATTCAGCTAATCATAGTTTTAAATGGCTTTTAGAAATATAGTAGTTTGTTTGTGTTTATATATTTTTTTTCATTTTCAGATAATAATGTAATAAAGTAATATTTAAGATGCAATGCTAAAGTCATCACGCAGTCTTTCAATTTCATTTGTAAATCATTACGTCATGTATAATAAATCACTCTGTTAATTTGTTTTATGTTTTCCGTTAAGTCGCTTTGATTGGATTTAATAGAAACAATTCCAGCTAATTGGTTCTGGATTTCTACTTATTTAAAAAAAATGGTCCCACAAAAGGTATTTCTGATTATACTAAATACATATGATCTACAGTATATAGTGCTTCTATAGATTTCTTAATTTTTTTTCTCTCTTCTCATTTCTTAATATCAACAGTGCACAATGTGTGCCTCCCATTCCAAGATCATTATGCAGATTTAATCTGCATGAACACTACAA
Source organism: Esox masquinongy (assembly GCA_016801175.1). Lineage (NCBI taxonomy): Eukaryota > Metazoa > Chordata > Actinopteri > Esociformes > Esocidae > Esox > Esox masquinongy. The sequence continues at coordinate 48,094 of JACXGI010003132.1, read as the reverse complement.
GCTTATATTGCCATTGCATTTGTCAAAGAATCTTGACAACTAATGGCTAGAGCTGCCTTGGAAAGTGACAGTTGGTGGAGAATGAATGACATTCTTCCACACAAAGGCAATAAACTATAGCCTTGGGGAACACTCACTTTGCGGGTTCCTTTGACAATCATGAAACCCACTGTGACTTGGTTCCATGAGTCTGAATGATGCACAGCAGATGACTGGACAATCAAAACAATAGCTGGCCTATTATAATAGACGTGAATATTTGACGTGGAATAAGAAAGAACGGTAACAGAAGGGCGAAGTCAATCTGTAAATAAAGTACTTCCTGGACCAACTATAAATGGAGAGAACCGTGCTGACTGTTTCCCTGCCTCAAGCCACAGGCTTCTGTCTATCTGCAATGCCAGTTAAAAGGCTTGGTTGAGCTTGTCTCCTTAACTTCTCCTGAGATTCATTAAAACAACAGCCCTAGATCGGCTTTTGCTCCCCAGACAAAACGGAGATAAGTACTCGCTTGCGAGGTCTAGCAATCCAGTGAATAAGACATAGTCCTGCCTGTGTGACCTGTGCAAGACAACACATTTGTTTATGAACGCAAGCTCTTTTGATCATTCCACACTGCCTGAACCCCTTTGTCCCCATGACAAAGGGAAAAGCCCACGCTTCCAGCATTGGATCCAGCACCTCTCAGATTTTCCTCAGTTTGTTCCAGCATCTACTTTCAATGATTATTCGGCTGTGCAAGACTTGTATTATTCCATCACTGTGTTCGCTTTGCACTGTAAACATTCCGCTAGAAGCAATCAGAGTCCATAAAGTTGCTTATTCCTGTAGCCACAGCACTGCCTGACAAGATTGTGAAAATTTTAGCTTTTTGTTGACCGCGATTTGTGCCACCAATGTGCTTTATTTGCGTTGATTTGACAACCAGGTGCATGTCTCTTGCGCGCCCCAATGTGTTCCGGGACCGCCCGATTTACAAATTAAGCACTGGTAACTTGCTATATATATATATACTTGCTATATAGTTTATATATATAGTTTATATATATATATATATATATATATATATATATATATATATATATATATATATACTTGCTATATAGTTTATATATATAGTTTATATATATATATATATATATATATACATATATATATTTACATATATATATATATAAATATATATATATATATATATACACACTACACAGCCATGGTTCAGTGTTTTGTGCCAGGTTGCAATCATCGCTATGGAGTGAGTAACTACTAATCGTTTTACTGGTTTCCCAACAAATAAGCTAAGAAGCGCCAGTGGATCAGACTGATAAGGTAAATAGCTAGGTACCTAGCTAAACGTCCAGTAACATTATACTTCAGTAATGGCTACGACCACGTAGCTACGTACTTAACGTTAGCTACTACCCATACGGAAAAGTAATATATGCCAATACATGTATGTAACTTATATGTCTTATATGAGCATATATGTTGTAAACATATACAGTTGGGCTCAAAAGTTTGCATACCCTTGGAAAATTGGTAATATATGTACCATTTGTAAAGAAAACATGAGTGAGCAGGTAAAACACATCTTTTATTTGTTATGGGATTCACATTCAACTGTAGCTCATAACAGAAAAGCACAATCATAAAACAAAACATGGCAACAAAGAAAAAAATTTACTGACCCCTGTTTAAAAATCTGCATACCCTTAGTTCTTAATAGTCTGTATTGCCCCCTTTAGTATCAATGACAGCGTGCAGTCTTTTGTAATAGTTGTCTATGAGGCCCCGAATTCTTGCAGGTGGTATAGCTGCCCATTTGTCTTGGCAAAATGCCTCCAGGTCATGCAAAGTCTTTGGTCGTCTTGCATGAACCGCATGTTTGAGATCTTCCCAGAGTGACTCGACGATATTAAGGTCAGGAGACTGTGATGGCCACTCCAGAACCTTCACCTTTTTCTGCTGTAACCACTGGAGGGCCAACTTAGCCTTGTGCTTAGGGTCATTGTTCTGCTGGAAAGTCCAAGAGCATCCCATGCGCAGAAGAATGCAAATTGTCCGTCAGTATTTTCTGATAACATGCTGCATTCATCTTGCAATCAATTTTCACAAGATTCCCTGTTCCTTTAGAGCTCACACAACCCCAAAACATCAGTGAGCCACCACCATGCTTCACAGTGGGGATGGTATTCTGTTCACTATAGGCCTTGTTGACCTCTCTCCAAACATAGCGCTTATGGTTGTGGCCATGAAGCTCTATTTTTACAGTGTGCCAGAAGCTGTGAGGCGTGTCAAGGTGTTGTTGGGCATATTGTAACCAGGCTTTTTTGTGGCATTGGCGCAGAAAATGCTTCTTTCTGGCAACTTGACCATGCACCTCATATTTGTTCAAGAATCGTCGTATTGTGCTCCTTGAAACAACCACACCATCTTTTTCCAGAGCAGCCTGTATTTCTCCTGAGGTTACCTGTGGTTTTTTCTATGTATCCCGAACAATTCTTCTGGCAGTTTTGTCTGAAATCTTTCTTGGTCTACCTGACCTTGGCTTGGTATCAAGAGATCCCCAAATTTTCCACTTCTTAATAAGTGACTGAACAGTAATGACTGGCATTTGCAAGGCTTTGGATATCTTTTTATATCCTTTTCCGTCTTTATAAAGTGCCATTACCTTGTTACGCAGGTCTTTTGACAGTTCTTTTCTGCTACCCATGGCTCAGAATCTAGCCTGCTCAGTGCATCTAATTGCCATTTCCATCTGTATGTGTCACCTTGTATGTCTGTAACAAGGCCAAACATTCAAGGGTATGTAAACATTTGATCAGGGCCATTTGGGTGATTTCTGTTATCATTATGATTTAAAAAGGAGCCAAACAACTATGTGATAAAAAAATGGCTTCATATGATCACTATCCTTAAATAAAGGACAGTTTTTTGTATGATCCGTCATATTTTCAAAATCAATGCCAAAATGTCAAAAGTTTTGTCAGGGTATGCAAACTTATGAGCACAACTGTTTTGGTTTGATCAACCCATATGTACATACATGTACATATACTGTATGTCAAAATATACAGGAATTGGCCATTTTTATTATGTCAGATTGAAATATGTAATCAACATTATATGATAAGTCCATCTATATATGTTAAGTCTTTTAATGTATATAGCCATATATTACATTTCCGTATGGGTAGTCTACTGGCTGCTTGTAGCTGGCCATTCTCAAAACCATCGGATGAAATTAGCTACCACGTTGGTTAGCTCTGGGCTCTCGGTTGAAAACGCTGAAACATTTATAACCGATCGCCACTACTACAACCAATCGACATACGAATTGTTACACAATCTTGACAAAGAACAGAACGTCTATTGCACAGTAATATTGGAATCCTTACTATTTAATCTCTATGGCTCAAAACAATGGATATTTTACTTCCGGAACCTCACTTTCCAATTCTATGTTGAAGGCGAAGCAGACATCCCTGGGCCAGTTTTTTTTTAAAAACAAGTAATGGTGCAAATGAGGCCAACAAGACCACAGAAAAGCATCAAGCTCTTGCTCCTCCTTATTTAATTTGTTGGGCTTGGAATGCAAAGAGACACACATTCAATGTAGGCCAATGTCTTAATTAATTAACAATAGCAAGGCTATTTGTTTTATTTAATTGTTGTAGCTAGGGCTGTCACAGTTATGACATTTTAGTTGACGATAAATTGTTGCACAAATAATTGTGATTAACAACTTCATTGTTTATATCGTAAATGTTATGTCATTATTGTAGTGTAGCCTGATAATATTGTAAAAACACTTGGTGGATCCGGAGATAGTTCTTCAGATTTGTGATGTTTGTGCTTTTGAGCGCCTCCTTCCTGGAGCAAATCCTGCAATTTGCCGACTCCAAATTATTGGGCTCACCTCTTTCATTTAGCTTAAAACCAAAATGTGCCCAGAGCGGTGCAGTTGTGTTTCGCTTTGGAAGTACCACTAAATTAGTGTTGTTATGATTGATCTTCACAAAACGCAACCGCAAATCAATGACAATTACATTTCCCTGCACATCGTGACGTTTCACCTCTCTGCAGCAAATAGGCCTATTATAGCCTAGTTATTTGCAATAGCCTATAGTTATTTGAAATAGCCTTCCTTACGTAGCAAAACATGTTTCAATGTTTAATATGCAATGGGAAAAGGTATATTTATATCCATACATTTTAATGGGCATTATCTAATTAGGAAATATGGTTGGAAATGACAAAATTCAATTTACAATACTAGTGAAAATATTTTACACACGCTTGAGTGTTTTTTTTTTTTTGTTGATCAAAGTGAGTGCAACAAATAAGTGACTAAAACACGTTTGTCTATTAACTAAAAATCTAAAATGATTCTACAGTAAATTCTGGAATTGAAACAGCCGTATTGGCAGTCAGAAAAAAAGTCTAGCATAAACTTTCCTTAGGAGGGTATGAGCACCTGGACCACACCTCAGATCTAACTGGACCAAATGACTCGCAGCTGCCCCTGCCCAACTTGGATTCTGTTTAAGGACTCTGATCACAGCACACTTGCATTTATTGACCTGCTGGTCTTCTGATTATGCAAAAACATTGACTTGGCCCATAAGGTCATGTACTCTTATCTTCACCCAGCACAACCAGAAGAGGAGTGGCCACCCCTCAGAGTCTGGTTCCTCTCTAGGTTTCTTCCTAATTTTGGCCCTACAAAGGAGTTGTTCCTTGCCACAGTGCACAAACTGTTGTTGCTTGCTCTTTGGGGTTTTAGGCTGGGTGTCTGTAAACACACTTTGTGACAACTGCTATTGTAAAAAGGTCTTTATGAAATAAATTTGAATTTGAAAATCAAGACCTGTTTGTGGACATGATGCATGGGTCTTTTTGATGGTTAAATTAGTTATAGTATTATATGTATTGCAGCTATTATGCTTTGAATACATGAATTCTAAGGCCACGCAGCAGACATGGGATGTTATTACAACTAATTAGGCAAAACAGGCAAAACACACACTCCATACAGGAAACTTGGCTATGGTTTGAGTCTATGAATTTTTCTGAACTTGAATGAGCAGTGTTTCACTTCACTGATATGGACAAAGATGTTGTTGACATGCCATGCCGTACTGCGACAATCACCTCTCCATTTTCATTATAACATTCAGTGCACTGCAGGACTCAATGGATTTTTAAGAGTTATTTTTCCTGCTGAACATATTGGATGGATGATGAATAAAAGAGCAAGTGAAGGTCTGGGGAATACAGTGTGAGTCCGACCTCTTGACCCTTGTTTCTCAGAGCCTGGGTTTCTTAATCACAGTCCCCCCATCAAATCCATTTCAGGTTATTAAACTGGGCACACCAATTCACCTTGTTTTAATACCTTCATTGATTGAAAGGTTAGCATCTACCGTAGTACAGCTGATAATGACCCATAGACTGGACCATTCCTATCAAGGTTGAACTATATATAGCTTCATTCGAGAGGTCATCCATTTAGCTTATGGCTTTACATTGAGGCCAAAAAAAGAGCTATTCCCATGTATGACTTGCGCATAAAAATGACATACCAGCAGCAAAAACAATGGAAGAAACAGGTGGGTGGGGTGGGTGGGGGGGGGGGTGCAGAGCTAGCTGTTATTACAGAGGACTACATTCAAACACCGCAGAATCATACCCCTACTCATAGACAAATATTGTCATCAGTCAAGTGACAGTGGACACACTCATGTACTCTATCATCCTCTCCAAGAGCCACTCGATGATTCACTGGTATGAGACCTTGCAGCTCTCGCTGCCACAAGTGACGCTTCCTGTATTTTCCTGTCTCCATGACCAAACTAATTTCCGACTTTAATTACGGGGCCAGCGTGAGTGATGACATTATGATGACTGTAGTGTGATTGGATGCTTTGAATTCAGCTCGTCCATGCTCCTGTGCATATTGCTGTTACTATGGCAGTGATTCATAAATGCAGTTGCACTACACTTTGAATGGATTACTTGTTGGGATTTCAACAAAAAAGCTGCATTGACCACATTAGGGACGAAAGACTGGGTTCAAACTGCACAACAATCTGGACGAAACATGGATGTTACAAGTGGCTTGTCTACACTAATGCATTTTTGGGCATGCAATAATTATCTTGCAAGGGAACAGTCAAAGTTCAGCTGAAATTGCACAACTACATGTGGAGATGAATGTACATTATAACAGCTTCAACTGACTTATCTGGGACGCCAAAATAAAAATACAATGAGTTGACAGCATCCATCGCATCATCTATTTGACGTGAGATTAGAGGAGAGGTTGACGCTGTACTTTTATTTGCATAAGGATGAAAGAATATGAATGGCCTGTTGTCAGATATTGTGAGGTTCCTGGATTTATGCAGGAACATTTCTTGGGTACTTTGTTGAGTCAAATGGAAACCATGTCCACTCTGTGTTCGACTCGGTGAAGATAGTCAAACTTACCGTAATGTAATGTTCTTCATTAATGAACGCAACAAAGTCCTCAAAAAAATTAAACTATAAAAATGAATGTTATGGTTTCCCAGGTGGCACAGTGGTCTAAAGCTCTCTTTCAAAGTACCAAGCTTGCCACCGCAGTCTAGGTTTGACAGTGCTGCTAGCAGATAACTGGCTAGGAAGCCAAAGGGCAATGCAAATTGACCAGAATTACCAGTTAGCAGGGAAGCAACATCAGCAGGTATTTTCTGAACTTTTAGCACCCTAGCATCATCCTCAGGTGACTGGGATGCCTGCAAAATTAACTGAGGTCCCCAGGGGCCATCCTCAACAGTTCCCTCATATAGGCAAGGTAACAATGCCATCATTGCGGTTGTGCACAATGAATGACCAATGTATTCCACCTGCAGTTTTGCCACCACATTCAGCAGCATCTTTTAAGCATCACATATCATCTACTAATTAAAGGGCCAATATCTATGATTGTTACTGTACTACTAGAACAAAAAGAAGCAAAAATTACCAGTAGACATCTGCAGTTAATGTTTTAAGTTCATGTTTCAGGTAACATTTTTCTACAAAGTTAATTCAAATGACTGACATATTCCCCATTTAAACTTTCTCACCTGTCCGTCTATCAGTTCACATTGATTTGTAATTTTCTCATACTCGCTTTAGACACTATCCTTCCAACACTAAACCACTCCGGACCAGCTAGTACTATACCGGCCTCGTTCGGTAAGAGAAGACGGGGAGGAGACAAGTTGTGTTATTGTTTAGATGCAGGATTCCACACAGTGCCCCTTTAACTGAGTGGATGGTACTTTTATGTCGATCTGGGTGCCGTCAAATCCTCTGTTTTTTTCTTCGGTTTTAGGAACCTCTGAATGGAAATGAACAAATAAGCTCCTCTTGACTCAAGCCTATTGAACAATGGTGCATGGAAAGTGCATGACACAGTTCGTTCTGCGGGCATTAATTGTCTTGCTCGTCATGGCTGAGATGCCGGATCAATAAGGTCCTATTGAAAAGTGCAGGGTGCTCTCACATGAGGGAGAATGGCACTTGGATGTGAACTGGAATGGCATGTATTATCTTTTCTGCCTCTCTAAAATATGCATATTTCTTTATGTGAATGATGACCGATGGCTGATGAGTAAGGGTGTGATGAGATCTCGTGCTACGATATTAAAACGTGACGATATTTCTCGTCGAGTTGAAAAGCTGTCTCACGATATCAGCATGATGGAGTGTGAGGGTGAAATTAGCATAGAAGATGCCCACGCCACTTTTAAATTGTTTGTGTGGCAGAATTTTGGGTACCCGGTAGAAACAATAAACGGTGTCAGAATTACAAACAAGACAAACAATATTTAAGCACTGTAAGAAAATCGTGCCGTACACCACGGCTAACACGAGCACTATGCCAAGACCCCTACAGAACCACCACAGCTCTCAACTAAAATCAACCACGCCTGTGAAGAAAACACTGAAAGGCCAGACAATGCTGACAAATGCCTTTGCATCTCAAGTTCCACGCCCATTTTCAAGTCCCACACAGGGGCAAACGCAGCCAACATTTTACAGGCAGCAGTCACTGACTGAGACAAGATGATTAGTTAAAACTAAAAATGCACCTGCATTGTTTTGAATTTTGTGACTTTCAGTTGAATAAAAGTCATATTTTTCGTCATTGAAGATTTCTCAAAAATAGTGTTAAAATATCGTCTCATTCTTGTGAACCCCAATATCGTGTATTGTCTCGTCTCGTGAGCTAAGTGCATCGTCACACCCCTACTGCTGAGCCACTATACTTGCCACCAAAAGGTTTCATCTGTCTCTAAAAATGCGGTCTCTGGTATGCTGCAAATGGCAAATATTTCGGATAATCAGCTTCACATTCAATTTCCCATCATTCCTGTTATAATAATTCAAAACAAGTTTTACAGTTGTCTATCATTTACTAAGTGACTGTACTCTGCATTATCACCACAAATTAACTGGTCAAATTACATGAAATACTGAGGTATATTGGATAAAACTGTAATGAAAAAACCATGACTTCATAACATTATTGAATTTTATTGAACTCCCCAAAAGACATGACTAATTTATGTTTGTGAAGCAGTTCCTTTATCCTACCAGTTGGCACTTTGTGAAAGCATGGTCAATGCTTAAATTTAGGACCATTCTCAAGTACACGTTCATATTGATAAATCCCACACTTTGTGTAGAAATGATCGTACACGTGGTTTATGCTCAGATTTGTTTTTATGCACCCTCATGATAACTGAGGACCCAGGTGATTGAGTGTGACCGCACAAAGTGACCCACTTTGTGTTTTGGTTGGAAGGGCATTGTGGGGGAAAAAACAGTATACTGTGTTACAAGTTTACGTGACTCCTGTTCTGCCGTGAGTTTACGTGTCTCCTGTTCGGCCTCAAGTTCTAGGTTTATGCATCTCCAACTGAAGAGCCTCTCGCCTGATCTGTGCTCTCTTCCGCCTCTACCTTGAGCCGTGTCGAATGGACATCCCTTCTGGTGTCACTGTCTGACAGCGGGGAGAGTGGGTCAAAACGGGGCAGTGTGGCTGGAGCCTTGGCCTCGCCCTCGTCCTCAGACATGGACGGGCTTACAGGAGCAGCAGCCACATCCTGTACAGGAGCAGCAGGCTCAGGCTATGGCAACACAAGCACTTGCTCCTCCAACAAAACATCTAACACAATTTTTCTGACCTCCGCTTTAACTAAACTCGTTGGTATGTGAATGGAAAAATGGTCAGCCATAGCATGTAGATCCACTCTACGGCATCTATCAAAATCCTCCCATGTAGGATTATTCAAAAAGGCAACCAAATGAAAAGTAGCCATCGTAAGCCAGAAGCACGAGCCAACAAATACCGAACACTACACCAGCTGATCACACAATCACAGCTGCACAGTTCAACACTGAACTAGACATTTAAACCAAGGTGCATGAGTGGCCTGGGTATCAATGAGAGATCCCGGACGAGCCCCCACGTTATATTACGAACCCTGTGGCGCTAGCAGTCTAGGGTGGATGGTACAGAGACCCGTAACACAAAACTCATGCACAGTGGTGTAGTGTACAGGAACAGTGAGAACAAACGACACAGACAACCAAAGCTACCGTCAAACATAAAATGTTTATTATAAACACACGGTAAAGGGGTTAGAGAAAAGGGGCTGAGCTGGACCCAAGAAATGAAATAATATAGTCCAAACACCCCTATGAAATAATTAAATAATATAGTCCAAACTTGCCTGCCTCAAGAACCGCTTAGCTGACTACTAACCAATACAAAAATACAGTGAGTGGTCCGCTCAGTTCTGACTAGTGTTTTTAGACAAAGTTTTCCTATGGGTTGTGTATGCCCAAGGGCGACTTACTAAAAACCCCTTTTCCCAGGGACACCGGGACAAACAAAAACACAGGTTGAACAAGGACTAAACAGCACACAGCAAACAATTGACTAGACAACACCAAACACAACACCACAGTAATACATACTCATATGAAACAGGACAAAGTGAGATGTATGTGCTAAACTAAGTGATGTATGTATGAACAAAGTGTCTGTCTATCAATAAGGGTATGTATCTCAAGAGTCTCTATGTCCATGTGGGGTAAAGCAAAAGAGTCTCTCTGGGAGAACCAACTAACATGGTTTTTAAACCAGGGGATGTGTGATTTGATTGGGTAATGGAAAAAGGAACAGGTGGTGCAATTAGGAGGGGTGTCCACTGATTGGTCGACCTAAGCAGTCAGGCGCTGCACTCATGACTGCCAGGTGGAAAACACCAACGAGCACAATCAGGAACATAAGGGACACCTGGGGAAACAGCAGGAGGGGAAAAACACAAACGCACATACAGGGTACCTGCATGCGTAACATACTGTAGATTGGCGCAGATGCCTGTTAGGAAAGTTCAAACCTTCCGAATCCACTGGCAGTTGTTGCAATGAGACATAGCTGTAGATAAAATTGTCCAAGTTACAAAAATGTTACTATGATATACAACGCCTTCGGAAGATATTCAGACCAATTCACTTTCTCCATATTTTGTTTTATAGACTTAATTTATAATACATTGAAAAAATAAAAAAATAAATGCCATCAATCTACACACAATACCCCATAATCAATTAACATTCAATAGCCAATAATGACAAAGTCTTTCTGACAATTGGACCTTTCTGACAATTTATCAATTTATTGACAAAATATTGACAAATTTATTTGGTTAATCAAGTGACCTTTCAGACAATTTATTGACAATAAAAAAAACGGAAATATCTCATTTATGTATGTATTCAGACCTTTTATTCAGTAATTTTAGAAGCAACCTTTGCAGTGGTCACAGCATCAAGTCTTATGGGTATGCCTTCGTCAGTTATGCACACCTGGGTTTGTGCAGTTTATCCTTGCAGATTGTCCCAAGCTCTAAAAGATTGGATAGGAGTGTTGGTTATCTGGATCGTCGGGTCTTCTGATGACAGGATTCAAGTCCTGGCTTTGGCAGTTATTTTGGCTATTTGCTTTGAGTCATTGTAGCGCTGAAGGATCATTCTTCACCCCAATCAGAGGCAATCCATTCATTCTCTTCTCTATTCTGACCAGTCTTCTGGTCTCTATCACTGAGAAGCATCCCCAAACAATGATGCTCCCACCACCATGAATGTATAAGTCAGGTAATGAGAGTTACCTTTCTTTGCGAGTTGTAGCACTTGGCACTCAGGCCTAATAGTTCAATTTTAGTCTCATCAGACCAAATAATATTTTACTTCATGCCTTCAGAGTCCTTCAGAGGGCATGTTATATGCCTTTTAATCAGGGGTAGCTTCTGTCTAGCCACTTGACCATAAAAGCCTGATTGATGGTGCTGCAGAGATAGTTGTCTTGCTGGTTTTCCCATCGCTGCAAGGAAACTCTGAGTGGCCATTGGTTTCTCGGTCACCCCAAATTGGCACATATTTCTAAAATTGTGTTTTTGCTTTGTCATTATGAGGCATTGTGTGTAGATTGTTTGCAAAATATACATAGTTAGTCAATTATACATTTAGTCTGTAACACAACAAAATAAAATGAAGGGGTCTGAATACTTTCTGAAAGCTTTGTATAGCAACTACATATTAAACAGTAAGGGGTCTAATGAGGCCTCTCTAAGGCTAAAATGTAGGAAATAATCCAGCTTTCAAACACTATCTAATTAATGCTTTTAGATACAAATAGCAAACATGTCAACAAGCCTGTCTCCACAAGCAATTACACTGTCCTCAGTAAATATAGGCCATTCTTTGGGTGCTAAAATCTGCAGATTGTATAAATACGTACATTTATGCGACATCAAAGCTTTAGTCCGTCACCACTAATCTGCACTCATAGACCATGCAATGTGGTGCTTGTGAATTTCCTTTTTTTAAGATTAACATGAAACCATACATCACACAACATTGTTTTTACTAATATGTTCCATCAATTGAAATAAGCAGACATTGTATTAACGTCTGAACTTTCAAGGCAAGGATAATGATTCTGGCAGCCATTCTTGGATGGTAGCAAAGTATTGGGGCAGGTAAAAGTGGCCCACAGTCCCTGCTGCCAAGAGGTTCATGTTGCACGGCATGCTGGAGTGAAGACAAATGACATAAATGGATGCGCATTGACTTATGTTTGAAAAGCATATTTTTGGCCCAGAATTTGAAGCACCCCAAACTGAATTAGTCTAAAACAGCTCACATTAATTGACTAGTGTATGGCTGGCAGAAACCTTTTCATGAAGAAGCATTTTTTTGCATAGGGAAGCGAGGGCATTTGCATGGCCAGCACAAGGCCAAGAGATTCCCAAAAGCCATATGCACCCCGCTTCAATCTGTTTAGCAATTACCATATTGCTGCAACTTATCAATCACAGTCTGCATAAAGTCTGAGTGAAAGTGCATATCTGTGTGCGTATTTGCGTGGGTGTACGTGTACTTGTGTGTGTGTATTTGTGTGTGTGTGTGTGTGTGTGTATGTATTTGTGTGTGCATTTCTGTGTGTGTATGTGTGTGTACTTGCGTGTGTGTGTGCGTGTGTGTGTGTGTGTATTTGTGTGTTGCTTTGCGTGCACTGTCTTTGACTATTCTAAGGAAAGAATGAAGAGACCAGACTCAGGCATTCACTTAGCCATTCAAAGTGCACAGCAAATGGGGAACACAACATTTTGTATCTGCAGTGGGGGTTTTAACAAATAATGGCATGCCTTGAGGGACAACCCATGAGTTAAGACTGAACATCCAGGTCCTGCAAGAAGACCGCCTGTGACGGAGAACCCAGTCATGGAGATTTAAAGTGACAGCGTGGCAGACTTGGATATCATTTCACAATGTGCCACAAATTTGGCTCATGAAATTTCTGGGAACAGTGGACCGTTGCCTTACCAGACATAATTTACTCACCTAAGAATCCTTAATGGGAAACAAACATGTAAATGGCATAAAAACCAATCCCTACAAGATCAGAAATTCATTGCCTATCCAACAATCAATATCTTGGCTGAAGAGCATTCAGTTTCATCTTCCCCATACCGTATGTCTCTATGGACTGAAAGCAAGCTAGCGCCTTTGGCTTATTAAGCTGGAAAAGGAAGCTAACAGCGCTCCAATAAAGAGACTTTCCAGCAAAAATGTAATTCAAGGGTTTCCTCTAGAGGTCCAGTGGTACTTACCACTTCAAAGATCACACAGTTTTCTTGCATCTAGTACCAGGCGGAGAGTGGAACACAAGAAAGAGTGATCCTAATTACGCTCCTTAGGTACCAGGCAGCACCGTTGTGGAATGCAGCTGTGAAATGTATCACCCACCAGTCAGATATTTTGTATCTTTCTATACAGAGGCACACACAGCTATGGCCATTCACCCACACAGTGGAGAAGTGTCATGACAACAAACATCCTGATGTCATGACTCATCAAGTCCTGCTCTTGCTATCACTTCTTGTAGTGTATCAAATCAATTGAAGAGAATGTATGGATTTGTGTTAGGCTGAGTCATTGTAAATGATAGCACTCAGACTAATATATAAACCTTTTTTATTACTTTACAATAATTTTAACATTCAAATATATATATAACATGTCATAGTACTTTGCTAAAAAGAAAAGTGCATTTTTTGTCTCAACTGAGAGTCAGTCATAAATTTGTGATTTTTTTACCAAACTCCTAAAAAAGTAATTTTCAATTGGTTTGGTTCATAAGCAATTCTATGAATTCACTCTAATGGCCTATTCAGACTATAACAATTGTTGTGACAACAATTTCATTATGCAAATACCATGTTGTATTTAGACTTGCAATGATAACGTGTATAGCTCACAAAGATGTATGCCAGTTTTGTATAGTTTGAATCAGCAAAAGACTATCAATAATACCAAGGTAAACTGTAGACTTAGACAAAAGCTTGCTAAAACCAAGTTCAAGTTAATATCTGCTGTGGTGACCGGCAGTTGCTGCCTTACCATGTGAAGGAACATTGAGCACCAATACTGTGTTGCAGGAGAGGAGGGCACAAGGCAAAATCTCTTCTCTTTTTATCTCTTTCTCACTCCAACTCTCTGCCTCCCTCTCCCATTTCTCTGCTTCAGTCTCTATCATCCTTGTTTCTTCATCATCCTCAACTGTCCATCGTCCTCCCCTGTCTCTCTATCTGTCTGTCAGTCAGTCCTTCCTCTCTCATGGAGTACTGGTCCGGAGCCCACAGGGCTACATTAACAGCCCACATTAACACACGGATAAGCCAAAGGGGACAGTCCAGCCAAATAAATGAGCCTGGCCAAATCTGCACCACTCACTGTGTTGCATCAACATTCAGGTTGAATGTGGATTTCAAGCATGAAATGACAGATTCACACACTACACACAACACACACACACAGGCTCTCTCTCCAACAGAGAGAGAACAAGAGAGATATAGAGAGAGACACAGTCACAGATAGACATAAAGTATAGGCACTCACACACACACACACACACACACACACACACGCAGATATTAACGCATGGCTGTACTGTCCTTGAATGTTTCACCCTTGGGGTAATTCAGAAAGTGTAGGGAGGAAGGGTAGCAAGGGTCCCCAGAGAGAACATTTTTCTTTCTCTGTTTTATTAATTTATGCTGTAATCAAAGTCGATTCGCCTCTCTCATTGCCCACTTCTAAGTCAGTCCACCATCATATACCATACAGACTGAGATGGAGAAAATTATGTCATTTTGGTTTCAAAAGTGCATGTTAATGTAGGGGGAGGAGGAACCCGGAATTGTATTTATAGACTTCTCCTTTGTTAAGGTGGGCACATTCGCTGCTGTCGTCTCATGTGCCGATACACAGAAATGTAACAAACCTGAGTCTCTTTCCATCAGGACAAAGGACATATTGGTTCAGTTACAAATAAGATAACATAGTAGTCTACATGTATGCAGCCGCTTTATGTATTAACAGTATACCGTTTTTACATGATATTTATCACCTACACAGAAAATGCTAATTCTTTCACCGTAGGATCCCATCAAGTTTAATTTTTATTTCCCTGTAGAAGACGGGTGACAGTCTCACCTTGATGACAAACAGGGTGTGCTGATTACATTCCTATACTATTATGGACAGTGTGATATTTGCCATAGTAACAAATGAAGAAAATCAGTAGAAAGACTGATTTTCAGAAGCATTCAGTCAGTAGCTACATGACTGGAATCCTCAATCAATAGCAGCACCTGACCTTCCGCCAGCACTGCTTTAGCTTGGCGGCTTAGAACAGAAGTGATCGTGAACCTGAAACTAATAGCATGCCGCATCCTTAGTATGGTTTACTAATCCTATTCTTTAAAACACCTTGCAATTGGGGAAAGTCCTGACATCTAAATTGGATCACAAATTCAAAACTTGACAGCAGCATTCAGTCCTTACAAAGAGGAGACTGGCAAATCTGCTGGATTGTAAACCATACAGTTGCCTTGAATGACAGAGACACTATATTGGTGGATTAACATGAAAGCTCCCACCTCCGTTCCTCAGGAAAAGAAAGGCTCAAAGCACAGGAAGTAAGAGCAGGAACAGGAAAATAAAAAAGATGAAACAACTGCTGGATAGTAAGAAACCTTTCCTGTGTTTTTAGTGCCCTTGCAAATCCTGGGAAGTGAATGTGGAAGTGTCTAAAGAGAACAAAGATGGGGCTGGTAAAAAAAAAAATGTAGCCTTAATAGGACATATCCACTCCCCCTGGTCCTCCTACTGTTTAAAGGCTGTTTTCTCTTCAGGCATTGCGGTGGCATGTCCTAGGAATGGCAGCTACCTGCTGCGAGCACACCTGACAAATCTGATCGGATTAGAGCCAAATTCCTGCGGCACTACAGGAACAAGCCCCCATAAACCACTTTGGATTATTATAAGTAATGCAGATTTTGCAGGAGGATGACTGGGGGTCTCTGACCTTCCTGCTTCTGACTGCTGGGAGAAGTGTTCAATATAGGATCGGTCTGGATGGGTAAGATGGTTTGCTGTCAGGTGATGATTTATGGTGGCCAGAAGCAGCAACCCACTGAAACAAAAACATACTGCGGTGTGTTGAATGGCATGAATGGTTTTGTGATAATGTCAGTCTAAAAGGTCAAAACCATCAATGTTGAGAGGGTTCTGGAATGTCTTTCAACAGTGAGTTACTGTGAATAGTTCTGATTTGATGTTATTAGACTTCAATAAAATATAAAATAATTTTAAACACGCTATGTCAGAGAGTTAGGACTATAATCTCCAATAGCCATAATTTACATCTAACCTTATCCTCTTCATCTCGAGGTTCCCTATATACGGGGTACTCCTCCCTAATTGCAAACAATGACGTAGTACGGGTTTTATACGTGTGAATACCTGAATGTGATACACTACTGGAACGAGAAGAGTCTCAACTGTGAATCCATCAAAACTGTTGTTGCCCAAATGAAATAATATTCCGACTCCAAGCAAATATAGAAGCATATAGCAAAACCAGTACTGTATTTTAAAACCGTGCATGCCCATATGCATGTAGACAGATCACTTCTTTTTCTCAACCTATCTACATAAACGATACACCATTCGAAAGCTGCTGCTTCACAGATTCCAACAGTGATAGCCGTGTTCCTCTATGACCAACACTCACTAAACTATTAATCAAAGAATGTCAATAAAAACCTTAATTTTTTTAAATTACAACAACAAACTGCATCTTGCCTTTGTTGTTTTTGTTACCAAAAGTAGTGTCTGATCGAATAAAACCACTTGAAAAGACATTCTAGTGTCCATCTCTCATTCTGAGTCGATTTCAATGAGTTTACAGTTTTACATGGCGCCTAGTGATGAAGAGGTTATTTGATGCTTGAAATTATTTTGAGTTTCTGAGGTTGACAACTCTGGAGATTTCAGATGATCTTCGCCTGTTCAAGCATACTTGGTAGTGGGCAGGGTACATGCATTTCCCTGATGAACAAATGAGCTCTGCCATTTCACTGATGATAAGGCCCATTCAGCAATGGCTCCCATATGCACATAAAATACAGCTCAACTCAACATGCAATGTGCTGCTAAGTGGTTGTCAATATGTAAATGTATGAACACACTTTGTAAAGTAGAGAACATTAGAAGAGCGGTCTTTGTTATTTGTTCTACAAAACCGTAGTCTTTTTTGGTACTGACTGGCATATTCTTTGACAAACAATGTAAGGCTGAATAATGCAAATGCAAAACCTGAATTGGCCTCTTGGAACAAATTCTTTCTCATTGATATTGCTTCCTGATTTTAAATGGCAGTAAAAATGGCATCAGATGCCAATTCTTTTATGCAGTACTGTATATTCAGTTGAGTGTTGTATGTCAGCTCTGTGATTTAGGACTTCTGTTCAGAAGTGATATTACTCATTACAGACTGAGTCATATGGGACTGTGCAAAAGATCTGGCAACGTCAGCCCATACAATCCCACACACTGTGTATGCATTACATCTCATATGCGTGAGAAATATGCTGATGGCATTTAAAGCGCACTTTGTTTTGTGAAACATCATATGCATGAGTACAGCTCACTGGCTGGGGAGAAAACAAAGGAAGTCCATAACCAACAACAACAACATCTGCATATTCTAGTGAAAAAAAATTCATTCCATAATGCACCTGATGCCCACACAGACACCCCGTTCCTGAGCCTGGATTTACTGACGACAAATTGAAATGTTCTGCTGAACTATCACGAACTACTGCATATGTCAGTCTTGAGACTTTCCATAGCACCTGTTTAGGTGGCGTACAAATGACGTAAAATTAATTAGTTTTTGAATCCTCTGTAACCAGTTGGAGAGACAAATACATATTTTCAAATGGGTTCTGGCTCTGGCCCAATCAAAATTCTGTTTGACCAAACAGAAAGATTAGACCATTTCAGCGGAAAACAAACTGTCATCTGTGGGTGTGACCTAGTGTTTGGGCTGAGTAAAGGCAAGGCAAGAAGAGGGGGCCCCCTAGCACACCAGTCAGGCTAAGCTAGGCTGAGAAACTCACACACATACATAACAGACCAAGGCCAATTCATTGTTAGCCTGTGACCCCATTAACAGATTTTGCAGCTGTAAATTATTCAGAGAGGGGTAATTCGTTTTTAAATATTAATTGTGGCCAGTCTGGGGATGTGCATTAGAAAAGGGGGGGGGGTCCTCCTAAGTGATTTCCAAAAGCCAAAGACATGTTTTACTGCTCATTAGGTGGCAGGGCTTCTGGGGGTCTCCGGTTTGAGTCATCCCAAGGGACCCACCGCCACCCCCGCAAACGTTCCCCCAACTGTCTAAATGTCCAGGTCTAAGGGTGAAAACAATGGTTCATGCCTTGGAGGTCCATGAATACCCCCTGCAATCCAACTCAATTAACCCAGATTTAGCCAGTACACTGTCTGCTAAGAAATGGATGACTGCATTTTATTATCACATATTGATTCTGTGAGTTTTACACAAACCAAAATTGTGTAACTTAACGTAAAACATTGAACAAAAATTGATAACCAACCATCTAACCATCTCGCTTCTTCTTGTAAGCGCTATAAACCTGACATAATGTATGGCCAAATTGATTTGAATGCTCTTTCAAAACAATTTGCTTGTCCTATGTTGATGGTATGATGAATGCCTGATCTCTTGCATGAGCATATGTCTATTAAACAGCAATTGACCAGATACATACGGAGCATATTACACAGATACTAATAGACACATACTTTATCTATTAGACAGATACTAATAAATAAAGTGCATAACATAACATACAACACCTGTGATAATAAGTGTCCATGCAATAGCACATTGTTGAAGTATTATAATTGTTCACAGGTAGTATCAGTCAACTATTTCTCTGAGAATAAAACAATGGTGGATCAATTAATACTACATTCATTTGTATATACTCCTACATTTAGCCATCTATTATTATCATCATTAACTATCAATCATTTCATTGTTAGCTTTCCGCCGAGCCCACAGAACACAATTACCCATGATCACGGATTGTGGTCCAAAAATGCCTAATAATCTTTTATAAATAAACATTGTTGGCCATTGTTGTTCCCTCAGGTTATTATGGAAATATGGGGTGCAGACAATGAAGACATATTCCCAGATTGAGTGGCCTGCATAGGGCCAAGATCCAAAGCTTTACGGTATAGACATAGAAATCACACTGTAATGTCTGACACAGGTGCAGGGAGAACAGAGAACTGTACTGATTTAACTTAAACGTAACAATCATGAAACTAGGACAACCGTTACAGGTGGGTGCAAAATCCAAATACAATGACTGACAACATACACGAGGCAAGAACAAAGTTAAATAGGAGCAGAGAGCAGAAATAAAGGTGAGGATGTCGGTGTGCCAAGTGAAGGAGAGAGTGAAGGAGAGAGTGAAGGAGAAAGGCCATTGGATCTCACTTTCATTCTCAAGGAAAATTCAGAATTGGTTTCATCTTCCAAATCAAAGCATCCCTCACCCATACTGGCAAGTACACCTTGTGAAAAATATTTTTTAGATAAATGATGCCTCTACCTTTCCTCACTTAATATCTGCTACTCCAACAGTAACCTGCACTCTGACAGATATCTCACTCTGGCCCCTCCTAAAGCCTATACTTCAATCGGCCGACACTCATTTCAGTTTGCTACCACAAATGGCTGAAATTAATTGCAAAAGACCATTAAGCTTGACACTTGTCTCACCTCACTCCTTCAAAAATAAATGAGACAAGCTGCTATCTGATAACTGCACATGCTGAATCCCCCAAACTTATCTGTACATGCATTTTGAGGGTTTCACACTGCGATAATTTAATCTAGATGAACGAAACTTGTGACCAGATTTGCTTCAGAGACTCTTTTTTTTAGCATGTAAACAGGTGAAAATGTTTAACTGTGAGTGCTGTTTTCACAAGGTTACATGGTTTAATTCCCTGACAGTTACTCCCTGCGTCCACTAAGGTCTAAAGATGGTGTCTCGCTAAGTGAGGGGGAGCTGGGGATTACACGGTAACATATGAAGTCTGGTCCTGCTCCATGTATAAACACAATCAGAAAAAAAAAAGAATTGGATAGCAACTAAAAAAATCTCATATGGGTACCGAAACAATCCTTCAAGCACCAGTAACAGCACTGGAGAGTGCATGTTAGTTACCAGGTAAACAACACTGTCAGTGAGTGGTCTGGCCATAGCCCTGCACCCACACGTCATTCGCCCTACAGCTCAGCAAAAGTACCTGATGTGAATCAAAAATTGTGTTTACATTTTATGTTAATGTTATTTAAATGAAATTGCATTCAAAACTGTGAATGCAAGGCAATATCATCAAAACTATATAATATAATGTGCAAGAGATGTGTAACATTCTTTTCTTCCCCATCACTAATGGGTACTTTGAGCAGAAAAAAGGGGGACTCCTTTTCTAAATGCTATGAGCAATCAGTGGCTGAGAAGATTAGACGGTGTAATGACTCCCACTATGTGATGAGGTTCACCCCGCTGGCCTATTTCAGGCCATAAAATCCTACTAATCCATTAAAGACCCTGTGCTAGCAGCACCATTCATCATTACCTACACTGTTTTAATGCCCAGAGAGTACAAGAGTTATTTACCCTCTTGGAAGAATGAACATCATGTCAGTACTCTTATTAAACTTGGCAGCTTAAAATGTGGTATTTACTGCATACATACTTCTCAGGAAGTTAGTTTTAAGAAGTTTCTCATTAGTTATCAACACAAAAATACACATTTTGCTACCAAAAGAAATATGACAAAACCACAAAGAAAAACAGCAAAAGGTGCATAATTTTCAGTAATTCCGCTGATTTAATGGGACTCAACACTCTAAGCATATCAGTTGCTCATGATAACTTGCTCAGTTGACCAATAATGACATGGCGGGTTTAAACAATGGAGGAAAAAAAAATCAAGGGCTAGTTTATAGAGAAACAACATTGAAATGATTAATGAGAGAAGTCACTACAGTGGAAGAACTTGACATCTTTGTGGACTTGCTGGGACCATAAATTAACAGAAAGGTAAAGAACACCATTTCTTTAGGTGCATCGAGTGAAAAGTGCTAGAAATCCACATGAAATGACAATGTTTACTGAGGCTCCCAGGCGCCCCAACTAGCTCCAAAATGTGCGTTCATGTAGTGCAGTGTTTCTCAACCTTGCTCCTGGATGCCCCCCTGCCCTGCATGTTTTAGATCTCTCCCAGCCATAACATACCTGATGTAGCTCATAAAGGACTTGATAATGAGCTGATCATTTGAATTAGGTGTGACAGAGCAGGGAGAGATCTAAAACATGCAGGGCAGGAGGGGCACCCAGGAGCAGAGATTTATTCAGAGCAGTTTCACAATTTTTTGTGAAATACCCAAAAATTGCTTACTGGACATTCGGGACATGCTAATGTTAAATAACTTCATGCATTGGAAAAGATTTTCTTCAGGTGTTGAAAGAAAGTGACGTGATTGGTTGACTCAACTTGCATTTCAACCATGAAGAGAGCAGTGCTTGCATTGCGACCAAGCTAGCAAGAACATAAGGCTTTGTTCTTTAGATCCTTAACCCTTACTCTTATCTTACCCCTTATCTAAAGCTAACCGTGATTACACATTTATTACAATAAGCGTTTCTTCAGGGCATATCTGTACATAATATTTTTATCTTGTATAAAATGTCTTACTTTTCAGTGCAGTTCTGAAAATAATCATGTCCTCTATGAGAAACAAATATGAGTGTGTGCATGACATTCATGTCTAATAAGCAATTTGTGTTTATTTGTGGTAATGTGTTGCATTTAAAATATACTCTCTGTCTGTCTAAAGCAGGGCCTTGGCTCAATTAAAGGCCAACTGTGAAAATCTTGGATCCCAATTCCTGGTCATGAGGCTAATCAGTGATGTTTACAGATTGATGATTTCAAGGCCTATAGTAATATCACCTTTAATATTATCTTTGGCTCTAACCTAAGATTATCCTAAAAGTCGCCAGAAAGTCTGTTTTGTTTAGTAATAGTGAACCAAGTAAAGTCTATTTTGGTTGGTAAATGGACTCTAGTCGGGTTGTTTACAGGAGTCAGTTTAGGGTGGTAATCTGTTTCTGTGCGTGCTTTGTTGAATTACATATTTCACTGGGGGAAGAACTCACTTTCATTGTGACAACATGAAGTTGGAGTGGACAAAAAACAAAGTGCATGATGGTATTAAGTTGGCAACCAGGGGTGCTGTATCCCCCTATAAACTCAACCAGAATACAGTCCTGTCAACAGCCCCCAAAGCTGAAGGAACCGAAAAATGTAAATTCTATGGGTTTGGGAACGCTCTCCCTTGCATTTTCCTAACTTCTCTCTGCATCTTTACTCTTGCAAACATCTTGAATCGCCAGAGAACTTTTACCTTTGATACTTGTACTGTAATTGTAAAAAATTGTAAAAAAAACGGATCAAAATCAAGTTCCTTCAAAGTTACATAGACCAGCTGAGATACAATGTCACAGCACTTCGCTTACTATGAAATAATTCTGCAGAAGATCAATGGCCCCAAAGCCAACTTGGCAGCTGATCTCTCTACCCATTAACAGAGCAAGTCACCCAATAGAATCTAATGCATGAACTGGGCACTGACTTCCTTCTTTTTCCATCTCATACAGAGATTGGCTGCATATCTTCCATGACTCTCATATTTTAATTATAGAAATTGTTTCAAAGATCGATTTATTTGTTAAATTGGCCTACGTTTATCAATAAATGTGGTTGGAATTGATCTAAAAAAAATCCATGTGTACATAAAGTATACACTGATGAGCGAAAACAATATGACAATATAAACATCTGCCTAATATGCTGTCGGTCCTCTGCGTGCCACTAAAACAGTGCCGACACGCCCAGGCATGGACTCTACAGGACTCCTGAAGGTGTCCTGTGGTATCTGGCAACAAGACATTAGCAGTAGATCCTTCAAGTCCTGCAAGTTGTGAGGATGAGCTGCTGTGGATCAGACTTGTTGGTCCGACACATCCCACAAACGCTAAGTCAGATTGAGATCTGGGGAATTTAGAGGCCAGGGTAACACCCTGAACTCTTCATCATGTTCCTCAATCCATTCCCTAACAATGTGTGCAGTGTGGCAGGGCGCATTATCCTGCTGAAAGAGGCCACTACCATCAGGGAATACCATCGCCATGAAGGGGTGCACCTGGTCTGCAACAATGTTTAGGTAGGTGGCATGTGACAAATTGCAGAACAGCAGAACATTGCCCAGAGCATCCCACTCCCTCTGCCGGCTTGTTGTTTTCCCACGGTGCATCCTGGTGCCATCGCTTCCCCAGGTAAATGGCGCACACATACACGGCCGTCCACATGATGTAAAACAAAATGTAACTCATCGGACCAGACGACCTTCTTCCACTGCTCCAAGATCCTTTTGTCGGTCCAGACCAAATGGGATAGACTTCGTTGCCCTCACGCATCGATGAGCTTTGGGCGCCAAACACCCTGCTGCCAGTTTGTGGTTTGTCCCTCCTCGGACCTCTGTCGGTAGGTACTCACGACTGCCGACCCCACAAACCTTTCCCTTTCGGAGATGATCTGACCCAGTCGTCTGCCCATATTTTGGCCCTTGTCAAAGTCGCTCAGGTCTTTACTTCTGCCCGTTTCTCCTGCATCCAACACGTTGACTACAAGAACTGATTGTTCGCTTACCATCTAATCTACCCAGATAAATAGTGACTGTCAATTAGATTATAGAAAAACTGTGACATTTTTGGCCCATTGTCTTGGTTCTCAGTGTTCATCTAGTATAAAGTGCAAATACTTACACAACAGGTTGGTAGGATAACAGTTTATCTAGGAGAACTGCTCTAAAGATTGCTAAAGATTGCTGATGCAAGGAAACAATGGAAATATGACAGACCAGAGTGAGAGTCTGTGCAGGTTTAGATTGGCCGCCATGTTAGAACATTTATTCTAGACATTTTGGTGATGTAACAAGTGCCTCAGACAATTCTCTATGAATTGACCTGCTGTAAACAAGCAATACAGAACACTGAGTGTAATGTGTGAGTCTGTACTATGTTATGGGGTCAACAAACGGCATATCTACTTTCACTAGACCAAAATCTTCATTGGATTTGAAAACAGAAATCAGAAACAAGTTTTGGGAGGTGACTGTACACCTATTAGTCATTCTGCTCTATTGCATAAGCAATGACTTGTGAAGACTAAAGGATCCCATGCTTATTATTAGTGTAAAATAAGTACTTTTGCAATGTGATTATTCCTATTAAAGAAAGACAGCTAAAAAAAAATCAGGAAGACAGAACAAAGGTGACACCTGAATAGAACCTTAGTAAAACCAGGAAGAAAACCTTTCAGCACACCATTTAGATAGTATTCATGGTAGCTTCTAATTGGCTGTGTAGTAGGGAAGGTTACAAATAGTAACAAAATGTTTGTCAGATGTGTGTATTGCTCCCTTCAAGCAATCTATTATTTCTCAAATAAATAAAAAGTATAGCAAGTATTCGCTTGATCTGTTAACTTGCAGAGCAAAAATGAAAAATACTGGCAGTTTTAAGCATGGTTTAAGCTCACAACATAAAAACAATGGAATATCAATTGCAATTAACACTGCATACAACACTGCACTGTACAGAAAAAAACATAAGGCAGACTGACAGAAAATATAACTAGATTGATAACTAGAACAATACCTAGAGCAACTAAGAATTCTGATTCACACAACTTGTTTGGAGAGAAATAAAAGAAAGCAAGAATCGTAAACATAAACATCTGAAGGTGATTAAAAGAGTAATTTAACAATCCCTCAGACACCATTGTTGCTGAGACAAGCCTTGCTAGTTAGCTACAACCAAAATGTCATCGCAGCACTGGTTAGCAATGGCACCAAAATGAAAAGCTACATATTCTAATCATAGTTTCAAGCCCATGGCCAATGCAAAACATGATCCACGTGATGATGATTACACATCTGACCACAAAACAGATGGCTTGCAGATGGTCCGCCAACGGAGGCCCGACTGCGGCAGCGCACCACTGGAGGACCAATAGGTCATTGCTAACTGGGATGGCTATAGCTAAACTACTTCCATCGACCACCAAATTAGGCTATATACTGTATATACTGTAGCCGAAACTGAGTGACTATATTGCTTGCTCTGTGGCGCCATCTATGCGATACCTGATATTGAGAGTAACCTTTATGAATTCACTGAGACACAATCGTTCATTCCAATGCCCCAAAGTGGTCCATTAACACTGAGATTTAAAAGTCATGTGATTAAGTTGCTAGTATGTCTTTAGTGAAGCCCTCCCCAAAGGCAAGCAAATGAGATGCAATCCTAGTGCTGGGCTTTCTGCCCAAGGCCCAGAGCATATGTGAGATGCAGTAGTAGGTAATGAAAAGCTTGTTTTTAACAGTACTTTTTTAGAAAATACTTAGTATATTCTACAACCACAAGTGAAGCTCCTACCCTAACGCCCTAACAGGTGTGCTACCACTATCTAGTACTAAGCTAGCAATTTGAAATAAAGAACGGGGGTAACAAAATATAATAAATGCAACACACAAATGTTGGCAGAATACAAATATCTGAATAAAGTGAAGGCTGAATATCAAAAGAGACAGTTTGATCAATTTCAGCCTGAAAACATCTCTCCAAAAAGATTGTGTGGGCTTTTGTTAATGACCAAAATAAACTAAGCTCTATTCCTGTTCACTGTGGAAAAAGAGGATGACATAGAATTTTTTTATTTCCTTCTTCTTGAATCTTGTGAAAATGCTCTTGACAGTGTGTTTTTGAACAGGTGCTACATTTTGCCTGACAATTTCATAATAGTGAAACTGTCCCGTTATCTTCATGGAATGTCTGCAACTTCTGCCAAGTGTGTCTGTGAAGAATGCCATTTTGGTGGATTATTCTGGACCAGCTATGTGCCTATGTATCCGTCGACTGGAGTTTGGGCCACTTCAGTAGCTGCCACTCAAACCTAAGCAGTGTGAAAGGGCTTAAGTATTCCCTTCTTTTTGTAAGCATTTTACTTCGTTAATGCACTTGTCCCCCTTTTACACAAACCTCTGAATTGACAGCCAACAGTACTGAACACAATGAATTTTTGAGTTGCCAAGAAACTATGTGTTTAATCAAGCCAACCTTTACTTTTGCTTGTACAATAGGCTGAGGTCCGCTTTTTTATCGCTGCTCTCATCTAAACACAGAAATAACACTGCTAGTGGCTGTGGTGGGATCTGTGAGTACACTATTTACACAACCGTAACAAAGCAAAAAATACACATATATGAAGTACAATAGCGCACATATCAAGTCTGAAGGTGAAAAGCTTCAGGGGGCAGGCCTATCTGATTGTGAAAGCCCCTTTCATGTAGACCCTGTGCATGTCTGCACATATTAGGCTTTGTAGTTGGTGATCAATAGTGGAGACGCTCAAGGGGACAGCATTGTGCCAGAGGGGCCTGACGTAGAAATGTGCATAGTGTGAGTGTGTCAGTTTGTGTACGTATGTGTGTGTTTGTGTGAGTGCTGACCTCCCTGGAGCGATGCATTTTGCATCTGTCACCTCAGGAAGATCAAGCAACCACTTCTATTCAACACCTAATGCCATAACAGGACTGCCTGGGCATAAATAGAGCAGAAGCCAATGGGACGGCGAGCGAGGCTACAGGGCTTTAGATTGAAAACACATGCAAAGAGCATTGAGTTATGAGCTCATTTACAATGTGTGACTGAATCGCACCTCATTTTTCAGCATTTTCTAATAAAATGGTATAGTGAAGGTGGGAAATAGAACATTTTTGATAAAGGAACCCCCTGCAAAATTCATGCAAGCAATGCTTGAATTCAGGCAGACATAATTAAATACCAGAAAGTGATTGAGACATTATGTTAATGATCCTGAGGCTGGAAACAATTTTGGGTAAAGCGTTCAGCATTTCATACAAAAGGTAAAAGAATCAGTATCGCTGTAATTAATGAAAGCAGCTACATTCCTGTCCTGCGTTAAAATATTGTGGGTACCTCTTTCAGGTGCTAACACTTGGCCCAGAGCTCGAGAAAATTATTGCATTGCTGGAAACGCATCAACTGATATAATGGGCCAATAAAGATTATTTGGGAGGTAGTAATCCTAGAAAGTTATCAGCTAAATTAGTTATTTTTTATATTCATTAAAAAATCGTATTTGTTTCATTAATAATTTAATATGCTTTAAATACATCTATCATTTGTATTTTAAATGTACCTTTTTCTTTTTGATCTGGTTTCTAAAATAGGATTATGGTTTTAAGAAACAAAATGTTGCATGTGTTCAAGAACCAAATTGTTGCATGTCTTGATTAATCAGTGATTAGCATTTGACACAGAAAAGGCTAGATATTATCTACAACGGACAACGAATGAGAATATTTCAGATGGGACTACTGTGTAAAAATACAGTAGGAGTAAATGTAACATATGATATTCTATTTGTCAGGAAGAAAATTGTATCCTCGTGATAACAAGCTTTCTGCACTCCGAAGTGAAAGCATGCGATGATGACAGGTCATACTTTGCATTCAACCTTCAATTTACATTGCATGTACTATAGAGAGGTAAAATTATATCCCTGTTTGATATTGACTGATTTTAAGCAAAACAAGCAGTTGCAAAACACAATTTAATCTTTTATTTGGGGTTGATTGTATAGGCCCTATTTGTCATGGGCTTGGTCGCTTGTACATATTTGACTCTTTCCAATTTTGTTTGCCAAAGAACACTGAGGTAATATTGCATCCAGGTTAGAGGATTCTCAATAACAGATACATTGGATATAAAAAAGTCTACACACCCCTGTTAAAATGCTAGGTTCTTGTGATGTAAAAGAATGAGACAAAGATAAATCATGTCAGAACTTTTTCCACCTTTAATGTGACCTATAACGTGAACAATCCAATTGAAAAACAAACTGAAATCTTTGAGGGGGAAAAATAAAAAATAAAAAACTCACAATAACCTGGTTGCAAAAGTGTGCACACCCTGAAACTAATACTTTGTTGAAACACCTTTTGATTTTATTACATCACTCAGTCTTTTTGGGTAGGAGTCTATTAGCATGGCACATATTGACGTGGCAATATTTGCTCACTCTTCTTTGCAAAAGCGCTCCAAATCTGTCAGATTGCGAGGACATCTCCTGTGCACAGTCCTCTTCAGATCACCCCACAGATGTTCAATTCGATTCAGGTCTGGGCTCTGGCTGGGCCATTACAAAACATTAATCTTCTTCTGGTGAAGCCATGCTTTTGTGGATTTGGATGTGTGTTTTGGGTCGTTGTTGTGCTGAAAGGTGACCTTCCTTTTCATCTTCAGCTTTCTAACGGATGCCTGAAGGTTTTGTGCCAAAATTGCCTGGTATTTGGAACTGTTCATAATTCCCTCCACCCTGACTAAGGCCCCGGTTCCAGCTGAAGAAAAACAGCCCCAAAGCATGATGCTGCCACCACCATGCTTCACTGTGGGTATGGTGTTCTTTGAGTGATGTGCTGTGTTGTTTCTGTGATGTGCAGTGTTGTTTCAGTGTTGTTTCTGTAATTCCAAACATACCTTTTGGAATTATGGCCAAAAAGTTCAACCTTGGTTTCATCAGACCATAACACATTTTCCCACGTGCTTTTAAGAGACTTGATGTTTGTTTTTGCAAACTTCAGCCGGGCTTGGATGTTTTTCTTTGTAAGAAAAGGCATCCGTCTTGCCACCCTACCCCATAGCCCATTCATATGAAGAATACGGGAGATTGTTGTCACATGTAGCACACGGCCAGTACTTGCCAGAAATTCCTGCAGTTCCTTTAATGTTGCTGTAGACCTCTTGGAATGCTCCCTGACCAGTTTTCTTCTCGTCTTTTCATCAATTTTGGAGGGACGTCCAGTTCTTGGTAATGTCTCTGTTGTGCCATATTTTCTCCACTTGATGATGACTGTCTTCACTGTGTTCCATGGTATATCTAATGCTTTGGAAATTCTTTTGTACCCTTCTCCTGACTGATATCTTTCAACAATGAGATCCCGCTGATGC
>JACXGI010003132.1:0-18829 GCA_016801175.1 Esox masquinongy | reverse complement strand
CCTCTCTGCGGACCATGGCTTTTGCTTTGAGATGCAACTAAGAAAATGTCAGGAAAATCCTGCTAGAACAGCTGAACTTTATTTGTGATTAATCAGAGTCACTTTAAATGATGGCAGGTGTGTAATGACTTCTATTTAACATGAGTTTGAATGTGATTGGTTAATTCTGAACACAGCCACATCCCCATTTATAAGAGGGTGTGCACAATTATGCAACCAGGTTATTGTTAAGTTTTTTATTTTTAATTTTTCCCCCTTGAAGATTTCAGTTTGTTTTTCAATTAAATTGTTCACATTATAGGTCACATTAAAAGTGGAAAAGGTTCTGGCATGATTTATCTTTGTCTCATTCTTTTACATCACAACAACCTGGCATTTTAACAGGGGTGTGTAGACTTTTTATATCCACTGTATGTGCTCTGTGAATACTTGTAGCCTATATGGTCCCTTAAATATTGATCATCATATGGTTCAATCAAATGAATCTTGCATAGGGATGTGCAGCAATCTGTTCAAGACAATTTTAACACACATATCGATACATGGGTTCAAATGCAATAAAGGAAAGATACTCCTAATGCAATTCAGTTTGGTTCAATGCCCTAACATTTGTTGCATGAACACATTAATTTTCCAAATTGAAATCTGTTACTGATGGAGCTTGGAGATGGATCTGTGAGCTAACTTCTCTAAGCTAAGTGTGTGTGTGTGTGTGTGTGTGTGTGTGTGAGAGAGAGAGAGACAGAGAGATTGAGTGAGAATGATATGTGTTGGCAACAGAGCCAGACAGGCTAAGCATCTAACACTATTAGATTAGATTAGGAGGGACAAAAAGAGATGAGCTAATGGAATGTCAGATATTTATACAGAATTTAAAGCTATGAAACTGTATTTTTAACTATTTTTTGCTAAATTGGGAGTCAAAGAATCTTCAGTACACTTAAAAAATCTTTGTTGTCTGCAACTAATTATTTCTAGTAATTTCCAGTCTTCTGCCAGTATGATGAAATATTCAAACTGAATATTTTGAATATTTAAAAAAAAGCTTGAAATATTGAGTTGTTTTAAAAAACGCTACATTTATGTAAACAAATAAAAGAAACTTAATTAAACTTCACCATTTGTCAGTATAACTTCTTTATTTAGAGTTTCCTGGGTAGTTGTCAACATTAAATATATTAATTTTCACAAATAAAAGGTCAAGTCACGTGTGCTCGTATGACTTAATTTGTTAGTAATTTTCCTGGTGATTTTTTCTCTCTTGCTTTAGTATTTAAAATGTGTGTATATATATATATATATATATATATGGTGATTTTTTTCTCTCTTGCTTTAGTACTTAAAATGTGTATATATATATATATATATATATATATATATATATATATATATATATATACAGTATCTCACAAAAGTGAGTACACCCCTTACATTTTTGTAAATATTTGATTTTATCTTTTCATGTGGCAACACTGACGAAATGACAGTTTTCTACAATGTAAAGTAATGAGTGTACAGCTTGTATAACAGTGTAAATTAGCCCCGAATATATTGTGATCCTAGCAACACCTCTGGTTTGAAGTAGGAGTACAGCTGAAAAGTATTATATTTGAGGTTTGAATCCAAATATTACATGTGCCAAAGGACTTTTCTGCATAGCAAGGGCTAGCCATCAAGTAGGAAGGTGATTTATAACTTTTCCCATTGCCTTGCTCATTAATTTTACTCATTAGCCAGGCCCAGCTGGTACTTAGCTCGTAAGTATTGTGCTTCAGCTGCAATGAAGGACCTGAGAGCACAACACCATCAGTTTCACTATCCTACTTTATTTTTTGAACATTTGTGAGCCAGGAACTTTGTGCCTGCCTTTTCTGTTTATCTATGATCCACTTTTGATGTTACTTTAATTTTAATTAAATATAGGTTTTAGTATTTATTTTGTTTTACCTTTTCTGTGGCAAATTTCATTCATGCTGGATATTTTTTTTCAACTTTTTTTTTCAAATTTTCAACTGATGAAGACTTTGATTTGACATAGGGATGCAATAATTGATTAATGCCATTTTACAAGAATTTGAATGCTAAAAGTGCTGTGCATCTTTGGAATACACTTTTGCTGGTATGAGCAACTGTGCTTCATGCACATTGATATTGGACTTGGAGTTCAATCACTGTTGATTTGGTAGGCTAGTGAAGCAAATGATGCATAATCCATCAAAGCAAAAAGATTAGAGGTACCTACAGTGGGCAGCAATAAAATCATATGACTAAAACATTTTAATGAAGGATTTGTATAAATTTTCTGACTGATGTGTGCTGGACTTGTCTCGAGTTGGCTCCTGCAAACCGATGCATTCAGATCTATGTGCACCACTGAATTGTTACATCCCTTTTGGTGACATGTACATGCTTTTACACAGGCACAGTGCTTAGCATCCACAAGGTATCATGACTGGCGGGTACAAATCTTTTAATGAAAGCTTAATGAAATGTGGCCCTTGTTCCACATTCGAAAATGAAATAGGTAACATCAAAGAGTTCTTTAGTGGAAGTTACTGTACTCGACTGTCAGAGATGATAAGTATGGTGTCCCTCAGGGCAGCTGCCTTGGGCCATTACATTATTTCTCTATTTTTACAAACAACTTGACATTTTTCTTACAAGAAGCAAGAATGCTAATCATTCCACACTCTCCATGTCAATATACAGAGACAGTGAGATTTGAAGTTACATAGAGTTACAGTAAATATCAAAATGGTTAATGAATAACAACACGCAGGGAGAACCTGTTGTGAAAGTGTCAATGTTCCTTCAGAAGGAACCTGTTTACAGTTTAAACGTTGTTTTGTCTCTGGCAGCAAGTCTCATTCATCTAAGTAAAACTACCGTAGTGTAAAAACGCTCCACACATACCCTCTATCCTACAAAACATGCCACCATCAGATTCTTCACAGTCGCCAAGTCTAAAACAAGACACACCCAGTATTGCACAGAGCCATAATCACATGGACCTCCCTTCTGATCAATTACTTAAGCAAACTGAAAAATGGCTGTTGATGGACATAACAATAAACACACACTCACTCAATCACAATTTAACACACACACTAACTCAATGTACTGACATTGCTTTTATCTGTATTTAAAATGTGTGTTACTATGATCCTAGGAAGAGTAGATGCTGCTTCAGTAGGGATCCAAATAAATAAACAAATGGGTCGTTTTGGATTGAATGAGAAGCACATGGTGAAGGCTAATTAATTCATTACCTGTGCCTACGGTAAATGGCAGGCAGATCTGGAAAGATTTGAAAGACTGCACCATCAGAATTCAGTGTAGCATGCCCTGCCAAAAAGTGATATTACTGCTTTGGAGAAAAACACACAAAAAAATTTAATGCAATAATATCCAGATTGGGGGGCAAAGAAACAATCATTTAGGCTTGGAAAAATATATATGGGTTGACAATGATGACAAAGACTATAGCACAGAGAAAAAAGCTCAAGTCATTTTAAGGGGAGAAATGAGAGAGGCAAAGAAAAGCATCTATTATTTAGTCTGCAAACTTGACTTGAATATTAAGGTTTTAGCAGATTTTGTTGACTCCTACAGTTGAAGTTATTGAAATTAGCAGGAGTGAATTTGATGAGAGACAGCTAACATGATGGCAATCGTTTTTGGTGTGTGTATATATACACACACAAAATACACACACACACACAGATATATACACACATACATATGCAAGCAATAAGACATGAGTGGGTGTGGTATATGCCTTTACACCATGGCTAAGGGCTGCTCCTAGGCACAACATATTGCGCAGTACCTGGACACACCCCTTAGCCATGGCCATATATCACAAACCTCCAAGATGCCTTATCACTCTTATAAACCTGTTACCAACACAATTAGAACAGTGAAAAGTTATGTGATGTCATACCAGTTGTGTACCATCTCTGATAAACCAGGTGGTTGAAATCCTTAATGCTGATTGGCTGCTGCCTTGGTATATGAGACTGTATACCACAGTTATGACATCACATACATTTTTAGGATTCAAACCACTCGGTTTATATATAAATATATATATATATATATAAACATTAAAAAAAATCCAATTTGCCTGAGGATGAGGTACATGCTAATGCATGTGTGCACTCGGCTATGATGGTCGCTGGGAGGGAGTGGAAATCAGTGATGTAATGGTAAAAACTGTAAACTCATCAAAGTCCCCCCAAAAAGAAATTAATGCTTCATAAGGTGGTTAAACACAGTGGCGTGATGAGGTTTTGGGCTTTTTTTTGGAGTATGCCCAAAATAGATTTCTAATTGTTATGATGAGTTTGCATAACCGCGTTCAGAAGATGTCTGCTTGCTTTGCGATCTCACATGAATGCAGCTGGGATGGTCTTAAGAAACAAACGTTGTGACAACTACAGCCAATCAGTGCTTCATTGTCACACCCCGAGCTACCCACCCCACAACAATCTGCTTTAGCCCCGCATCTCTTGCAAGTCTGGTGACGTCCACAGTTTAACTAGCATGCAGTCCCTTGGTTAAATGACTGCCTCCTCCACTCCCACCCCTCAAATTACCAAAACTATTCAAATGTAGGGCCCAAACTAATTACTAGAGGTATTCAGAGCAAGAAGGGATGTGCTTTGTATGCCACATAGAAGTACCAGACTATCAGTCTCACAATGCCTAGTATCAGTTCGTATTCATGCTTGTGTTCACAGTCCCAAGAAAAGAATCATACACAAAACATACATTCTCCATCACAGTAAAACAGTGTTTTGGAGATATTATATTCCCAGTCATGGCAATTCTCTACCTATGCGGTAGGTAATCAGGCTGCTGTGAGATTGACCTCTATTTAATGTTCCAGCAGCCTAAATGGTATTGCTAATAATGCTATTATAGCCAATCTCTGGGTCATTTAATCACTCTACTGATTACTTCAGCCGTCCCCTTATGTCCTTCTCAGTTAAAGTCCTACATTAGAGGTTTTAATATTTGTCCTGAAGTGGAGGACAAAAGAAAGAACAGCAGAAAAATGCATAGTTAAATGTGTTGTAGAGTAGAAATAGCGTCTCGAACACAAAGAATTCAAAATGTACTGCTGTATTTTAAGCTCAGTACAGCAACTTCGGCACTATCTGAACTAAACTACTGATGATAAATATATTATAATCAATCGCTACCATAAACCACAAGTAATACCACAAGTAACACAAGAGTTATTATTTTCTTTAGTTTTTCTCTTATCTACAAAAATATATATATCTGTCCTTTATATTCTGTAATGTCTTTGTTCTTCATATTGTTTATTATGATTACTTTGATATAGCTTTTACTATAAAATCGTTGTTTTTCCACTCAGTGCTTTAATAACAAATATTTAAGAGAAATAAGTGACAGATGAGAATGTGTAAACTAATGCTAAATGAAATCATTGACATGTCACCAGCCACACGGTAGGTTTTAATTCTGATTCCTGTTCCAGCCAATTTCCCTACAAAATGTGTTCACCACCTGATTCCTTTACTGTGCAGTATTGTTGTTCATTTGACCAACTAGAAGGACAACATATGGGGAAAGGTCTCATAGGGCCTTGGGAATAATCTTCCACTAATCCATTTATATTCTTACCCCACTGTTCCCTCTTTTTTAATACAACACAGAAAAGCTTGGTCCATAATTTGCACTGCCTGCCCACAAAACGCCTGCCCACTTTTATTCCAATGCCATTTTCACTATGATCACAGCTTGAGTATATTAGTTGTATATTCATTAAACATTATTTAACCAAATAGGTCCATTCAGAATCAATTCTCAACAAAGGCTTTAAACTACAAGACAACACAAAGAACAAAACAAACACATGCATTAAATTGCAAAAAAAGACAATACAAAGAACAAAACAAACAAATAAAAATGATACAAGGAATATTAAAAAACCTTAAGTTGTGTGCCTTGAGCAAGGCACTTCTTCATAATTGCTTCTGTAAGTCGCTCTGGATAACAGCATTTGACATATAACAAAAATATAACAAAAAAGTGTTTAAAATGTTTACACAATCTAGCACTGTGAATAAGTTAATCAGGCAGCAATGCAAGGATAATTAAGTTTAGAGGTCATCTTTTATGCTGGGGGGGAGAAGATATTGTGAAGGCCATTGCAGGTGATGGGGACTAGTAGATGGCCACTAAGCGTGAATTGATCAAAGAGCAAAGGTGTAAAACAAAAAGGTTAACAATAAATGGCAGAGCTTTGTGGGCTTGTAAAATAATGAGAGGGCAATGTGCCAATGTCAGTGAAGCCCGGCGGAATGCAATAGAAAATACCAAAAAACCAAAGTTGGATGTAGGTGTCCACAGGATTGGATTAGGTATCTTAGCGGGGGACCAAATCCAGGCCAAGGCCATGAGGTCACGACTTCACCAGGATTACCTGGGATGTTGAGAACACAGAAGATGTAGCAAGGATGTGAGTCTGTCCCTGTATGTCTGTTTCTGTCTGTCTGTCCCTGTGTGTCTGTTTCTGTCTGTCTGTCCCTGTGTGTCTGTTTCTGTCTGTCCCTGTGTGTCTGTTTCTGTCTGTATACTGTATGTCTGCCTGTGGGAAGGTGGGTGGTTGCATCCATGTTTGTGTCTGTTCAGGGGACCATGTAATGTTGATCCTTCACAGAATTGAATCTTAAAACACTGCTTTCCGTTGCGTGTGGTTGCCAACATAACCCATTGCCAGAGGTTAGTGTCCAGATTTTTTGGACAGAAAGTAAAACATGCAGTTCTACACCAAGCAGTCTGTCCATGCCGCCCATCCTAGCCAGTCCTTTCCAAGCCAAAAACTGACAGCCAGTGGGGTTCTGTTCACTTTTGTGCTTTGCCTCATTACAAGTCAACAGGATCCGCCTCTTCATGTGTTCTTCCCTTGCCGCAAAAACAAATCACATAACCTACTTTCTGTGCTTGACTCAATGGGATGATCTCTCTGTATGTTAGCGTGCTCGGCAGATGAACAAGGTATAGGTGGCTGGAAATGCACATGCTGTTCAATATAGAGTTGATGCAGTTATGAAGTAAATCAAACTCAAATAAAATCAATTTAAATGCAATGGTAATTAGTTAAGTTTCCCAGATTTTGGAAAAATCTTCCTACATTTTGGCTATTGTTTTATGTGAATTTCATACTTCTGTGCATGTAGAGTATATAGGAAAAGAAAAAAAAAAATATGTATGAACATATACACTCATTTATAACTTGACTGCGAGCATATTTTCATTTACTGCAAGCACATGGGTGACCAATTAGTCGATAATTATTAATGACATTATCATCAACTGATTGTAATACACTTCTGCTTCATTGAGCACCACTGAAAACAAAACAAATGTATAACCCTGAATATTAATAATATTAAATAGATTTTAAATACTTTTTACATTGTATCTGTACACTGACACCAATAATTGATTTATTAATGCCAAATGCAGGTGGATTTTGGCATTAGTAGGTAGAATGTTTATTTCACCAGCCACACTGGCGGGTTGTCACACATGACAAGTGTTCCATCTGCTTTTTTGGGATATACAAACTGAGTATGTCTGGGGTATTTATATGTAACATTGCAGTTTTTTTTCACATGTGTGGTGGGCTTTGAATGTCTGAGTTTAAAATGCAACTGTTGGCGAAGAAGTCAAAGTATTAGCAGCAATCAGATTCAAGCTAGTGAGTTACAGCGCAAGATATTATCCCACAGATTGCAACTGCTGTCTGTTACAACTGTAACCTTCTTTCAGGAGCACATCAAAATGTCTGATCTGTGATATTTTGGCTAAGACTCACAACATTTGTTTGAAAATTGAGCAACAATATATCAAGTTGTTACCACAAATATTACTCATTAGCAAACACTACACAGCATAAAGCACGCATTCATTTTGCATTTTTAATTTAAATTTGAGTGTCTAAAATTACTTTTACTAATTATTGTTCTTATTGGCTAAATAACTGCATCCAAGTATGTTTTCTAAGTAGCCTAAGATCTGTGCAGTGAACACAGTGTTTATCTGCACAAATAAAAGTTTTAAATGAAAGCAGTTGACTACAATTTATTAACTCAGAATTTTTTGTTATTGTTGTCTGTCCTAATGTGTATGATTATCAATGAGAAAAACTGAATTACAAATGAGAAAAGTTCTAATGAATTGAAAATATCACAATATTGAATCACAATACTGAGCATATCGCAAAACATTAAGAATTGTAAAGGTATGGTATCATCACCCAAATATTGGGATACTGTATTGTGAGGTCCCAGGCAATTCCCATTATTATTCTTCAACAAAAACAGCAAAATGTATCAATTATGGTTTATATTACATATATGCATTTTACATGAGAGTAGGATTATTAAAGGTGTGTAAAGAGTCCACAGGTAGTCGCATTGAATTTCTTTGCAGCACAAAAAATAACACAGTGCAGGCACATCATTCTATTCATTTTTACACATGACAATCACACCACATTTTTACAGTAAATCTGTCTATATGTACTACAGATTAATCACCAATGAACTACTTAAAATCTTTGGAAACCCCATGTATATTGTGAATGTTTAAACTCACACTTTTATTGGGAAGCTAATTCCATTGGAGTAGTGACTGGCCCTGGTCAAAAATAGTATAGTGTGGTACATAGGAAATAGAATTACATTTGGGAAACAGTCACGGTTATCAGGTCATACTGGGCTAAGTATGCTCTCATCCTGTTCTCACCTTCTTACCACCACCACCAAAATGTAGGGTCTTTCTAATATGTTCCCGACATGAGAGATGCACTAACTTTGTGTGTTCTTACAATCATGAACATTTTCAATCAGAGACAGCCATTTTATATTCATGGGAAGATGTGAGATGGGTGGTGGGTAAATTAGCTTGATCAGTCAGGCGTTTAGGAATGAAATTCATGGTAGGGCAACATGTTAATAGACAAGGAGAAGCTTTAAGACTCTACTCTTATCAGCTTGGGTTCATGAGCAAAGGATTACAACAGGCCTATCTGTTCACATTATAATTACATCATTATCTTAATCTATGGTTTTATTAGTAAGGATATTACTCATTTTTATTCAGGGACAATGCAGAGAAAGTGAAATCCCTAAAATGGCACTACCGATGTGAGGGCTTACTGTATTTATTGCTACAAATGGATTAATGAAACAATTATAATGCAAAAATGATCACTTCTCAGTGTGTTACTCAAATTAAGGGCCTTTAAAGGTATAAGGAAATTATTTTTTTTAAATCTCTATGTAAGAACTGACTGCATTTTACAAGCCAATAAAAGATTGCTTAATGAGAAAAAGGATGGCCTCTGGAGAAAAGATGGCATCTTTACAGCGGTTATCCTCCCAAAAGCAAACTATCTTATGATATATTCTGTAAAAAAAAAAAAGCCCAAATAGTCCCTTTGTTCAGCCACCATTTTGTAGCTATTTTTACATGCTCCATTTTCCTAGTTTCGTAAGAAGTGGACGAGGATGTAGACGAGTAAGAACTTAGTCTGGTGTATTTTAACTGCTCAGTGATTGGACAATACACAACGCAAAGATGTGTGGCATGAAGAGTGTGTTTATCCCAATTTCTCCAAAAAGTACACAATCTTGCACACTTGCTTTATTACCAATACATCTCTGTTTCACAAAAGCGATTTCTAATCTTTTAAATTAAAGATTAATTTGAAAGCTTTGTGTACTTATTCATCATTGGCAATGACATGCGGTGAGGTCTAAGTCAGGGTAGGCAACGAGAAATCCACTAGCACACAGTCTACACACTAGTCAGGTTGAACTCTATTTCTGTTACGTGTCATTAGATTGGAAGCATACACGTTTTAAAGGGAACTGTACTGCCGTTGTCCCATACCCGTATCTATTGAGACTGCACTGGACAATTCCTTACGCAAAGAAATATTTACTACATCAATCTCTGCAAGTTTATGTAACACATATCACCGGTTTCATCTGCACGACTCGCAAAGTAAGCAATTGAATGCGCGAGTAGCGGACAATTGCATAAGCAAAAGATTTTTTCCACTGCATGGTACCGGCTCTACTGTCTCATCTCTACTCGCCTTGCCTCAATTCTACCAAAGGAGATTTTCCACCGCTATGTACCGGCTCGATTCGGCTCTACATGCCTCGCCTCGGGTCGTTTCCCACTACAGATAGTACCCTGTACTCGCCCATAGTGACATCACAGGAAAACTGCCGTGACACCACCTTTCAACCCGAATGACACGGGAACAACACTGTAGGATACCGTACAACTACACCTGATACCGGCGAAATGTCAGCATGTGCCGACTAACGTAAACCCTGAAGTGAACAGAAAAATAAATCAATTGAAATCAAAAAATCTATTTTCTTTTAAATTGAGAAGCTTTGAACGTAAAGTGGCAAATCAAAAGTAAACTAAATCTGGATAACATGGTCACAAAATGTATAAGAATAGAATTTTCGCCCTGCAGTATAAAAGATGACATAATTGTGCAATGTTTTGTTTGATTTAAGTGTATACACTTAACAACTCAACATCATCACATTTAAAACAACCTACACAACCCCTCCAGCCCGATTAAAAGGTATAAATAATTGCATTATTAATTGCCGGCTATAATACCACGCCGACTGACTCAAGAGTAGCCTACTGTACACAAGGCAGCATTTACCAGTAGTAGCGAGGAAGCATGCGTGAGCAGTAATGTCTTACATTGCAGACAGCAAAATTGGTTAGAAAGCTTGGTCGGCTTCTTCTGTTTGACTTGACATTAAAACAACTTGATTTTAATCTTGGTGCTGAGCTAGTGTCTAACAGCTTAGAAGGCATGACTATAGGGCAAACCCCGAATAGGTAGATCTATATTTGTTGGATCATCCAAATCGCACCATTGAAATCATGGAACACTCTTTAAGGTCTCCCCTTCAGAATAACGTAATTTAAGCGATCGCATTTTCCCAAAACTCCTCTCAATTTGGACCTATGCATTGGCGTTGAAATCAACTCGTTATCCCAATAACAACCACCTGTGAGAGACCCTCAAAGACGCGCCGTTTTTGTAGCCAATTCACTTGGACAAAAAGACTATCTATTTCCTCCTTTGGGTTTTTCTATAGGCTAACAGGCATATATTGCACTGGTCAAAGTAGTATCCACTCTCAATATCAAACATCCATCACACAACCTTGTAAGACCAGTGCCAGTGCATAGGTCCAAATCGAAAGGAGTTTTGGGAAAATATGATCGCTTAAATTACGAGTCTGGTCCTATGCACTGGCACTGAAATTAAACCATTTCAATGCAAGGAAATTCTCTGACACTGGACGGCTAACAGCAGAACAGCTTGTTTTGCTTTGTTGCACGCTGGGTTTACGCCGGTTTATGCAAGATGTCCCGTGTCGCAGTGAGTGACGAGTCACTCTTGTCCAATCAGAAGTCTTCCGTGTTTTCACGTCACCTTTTGGTGTCACCTCAGCTCGCTTGGAACCTCGACGGAGCAGGTACTTAAAAAGGTATCTGGTACCAGGTACTATCCTAACTTTCGCCCAATGGAAAAGCAGAAAAGGCAGGGCAAGTAGAGCCGAGTTGAGCTGGTACATAGCAGTGGAAAAGCTCCCAAAGTGCGTAGAATCAAGGCGAGGCGAGTAGAGTTGAGCCGGTACCATGCAGTGGAAAAGAGGCACTAAGGGTCCCGGTTCCAGGGGTTGAAAATGTGGTCACCCAATTTTAAATACTATTCATTTTGGAAACTTCTGGTAATCTTCTGCCCCTCATGCTGTTGTTAATCTGTAAGATCAGGTGTTGGTCTACCATTTGTCAGAATGTTTTTTTTCTTACAAAGATAAAGTGGAAAATAGTTCCAGACATGACAATGAATTTGGCACTTCTATAGCTAGCTAGGCCAGTTAGCTTTGCTAGACGTCCTCTCGGGACTGGAGAGCCATTGGGTAAAATATTTTGATTTGTAGGAAGAGACATAACTGTGCCCCAAAAGCACAGAGGCTTTGTGCTTTTCTTCACCCATTTGTAAGAATATGTGAGCGTACTACGCATGTGCCAGCCATCAGAATTGCTTGCATTCACTTGAACTAGGGGGAAAGTAGTGCTTTTGCCCCCACCTTTTTGAGGAGCAGAGCCCGCGAACGTTAGAGGCAGCGGGAGTGGAGGAGAGTGGTTTAGCAAAAACATTAAGTCTAAACATATTTCTTGTAATTAAATCCAAAAAATCAAAGACATTTTCTAGAGTAATTCAAATTAAATTTCTGTTGACAAATCAATAATCACGGCAGAAAAATACATTTAACACAATATCCAACATTTCTATTTCTTTCAAAACCCTGCCTACCCAGATGGCACATCACTGATCATTGGGAACAACCATAACCAGTATTTTTTTTTAAATGTCTATACTACAAAATCAGGGGCCTATGACATCCTTGAAACCATTTTCATGAAACGAGGTAGCATGCTCTTTGATTTCCTACTAATAGTGCTAGTGTGTTATCCCCTTCTCCAGTAATCAGAATATGTAGTTAAGACGTGTTACTACAAGATAACAAGATTTTACTGATGGACCACTTAGAGGTTAAATCATGGTGAATAAAGTTGTTGGTTACACTTCATTTGGATAGTCTGCATTACCATCTGTTGATGCCCTACAGATATTCATACTAACAACAAACTATAAAAAACTAAGTAAATGCTTGCTATGGTTGAGGTTAGGGTTAGGTTCCCTCACAAAAACAAAAGGTTTGCGGCAGATTAGCGGCAAACTTGTGGCTGATTTGCAGCAAATAAATTAGTTTGCCAAAAATGTTGCCACAAGTTTGCCAATGTTGGCCATTAGTAGCAAACTTCCAGCAACATTCCGGCAATAATGAGAAGTTTGCCACAACTGGCAAACATGTTCACTGCTGGTTTGCTACAAGTTGAACATGGGAAAAATGTCCCTGTACTTAAGTCACTTTTGCTAAATGATTGAAATGTAATTGTTTGCCATATGTTTTCCACAAAGTTAGTCAGAAGTCCACCACAAGCTTGCCGCAAATCCACCAGAAGTTTGCCACAAACCTAATATGCATGTGAAAATATGACCTTGCTGCAAATTTGTGGCAATATTGCCAAAGGTTAACCACAACTGGCTGCCAGAAACCTAATATTTTTGTAAGGGGTATAGAATTAGACAGCTTTAGGGAAAGGCTTAAGGTTGGAGATAGGATGAGGTTAATGAGGTTATGGTAAGTGTTAGAGTTAGTAGATTTTTGACCGCGTAAGCGGAGCCGGCCTAGAAGAGTGAATGTCTCTTAATGAGTCCATCCCTGACTGATTGACTGAGTGACTGACTGACTGACTACCCCTTGTTAAATAGCGTAGTGGTTAGAGACGCGGGCTACGGAACAACAGGTCCTGTGTTCGACTCCTGTCAGAATCATCTTTATTCGCCAAGTATGTGTATACATACGAGGAATTTGACTCTGGATTATACAGGCTCACGATGTGCTTGCTCATAAAAAACTTAAAAAAACAAACGACACTCAACAAGAGTCACCGACTGCAATATACAGTACACATAATAAACCAAACAACAACATAGATTATGCCTGACGTTCAGGATAGACAAACACTTCACTGCCTACACAATTCTCTCGTCTTTTCACTTGACAAAAAAGTCAGTTATCGTCACCTATATTGATAGATACTCAATGTCATTCACGAATGGCTAATTAGCTGTTAAAACGGCCAGTGGTAAAAGAGGATTTGTCCAGAAGAGACAAAAACTTTGCTGGCTACAATCTTTTGTAGCTACGGGAAGCCTAAAATGAAACTGTTTACTGCAGTGATGGCCGAACGAGGCATCATTACGCGTTATTTTAGCAGCAGGATATTATGCTGGCAGCACTCAGATTTTCATTTTCACAATAAAAGCCATCATTGACATTTATAAGGCCATATAGTTAACCTAGTATGTAAAAAAGGAACACACAAGAACAACATTGGAACGGACATTAAACATAAAATGACAGACTATATTGACAGACTAGATTGTTAACTATATCGCCTTTTATAATTCAATGATGGCTTTTATTTTGAAAAAGAAAATCTGAGTTAGCGCTGCTAGCATAATATCTTGCTGCTAGAAGAACGGCCATCACTAGTTTACTGTTATATTGCGACTATTTCTGGTGGATTAGCATTTCTTCAGGATAGTCAAACACTT
This sequence comes from Esox masquinongy, assembly GCA_016801175.1. NCBI lineage: Eukaryota > Metazoa > Chordata > Actinopteri > Esociformes > Esocidae > Esox > Esox masquinongy. The sequence continues at coordinate 4,542 of JACXGI010003132.1, read as the reverse complement.
CGCTGGCTACACGATTCTTTCGACTTTTCACTTGACGTAAAATCTGTTATCGTCACCTATATTCATAGATACTCAATGTCATTCACGAATGGCTAATTAGCTGTTAACACAGCCAGTGGCAAAAGCCATACAATTCATAGATGCTATTTGTGGTGGAGGTAAATTTAATAAGAAACGTTACTAAATTTAACACAATGCATAATAATGGTGTCTAACGAAATATTCAAACTTGACGTGATGTTAATGCATGACAACATTATATAATGTCAATATGCTATACTGACACCCGACAAATGGTCAGCTCTGTGGTGTTGTGGTTAAAGACACAGCCTTTCAGGTGGGCGACCTAGGTTAGAATCTTGAGAAGGCAGCCATGACCAACACTTTCTATTGCTGGCCAGCTGAACTAGGCTTGCCTGGTTTCTTGTTAACTGAAATTATTCAGTTATTGATAGCCTGTTGACAGTCTGTAAAGCATCTACAGATTTGTTTGACCCACTGATAAAACATTAGCTTTCACTAAATTGCAAGGAGTTTCATTATTTTCTAATTTCTATTTAACTTTGGACTTTATATACTTTTTCTTGAGTTAATGGAAGAGTGGTTCCTGTAACAATTGGGTTCTGTGGTTGATGTGGTCAAGGTGCACTGCAGGGCCCCTTAATGGCCCCAGTGGATTAGCAGTGCTTTATCCTGTCATGCTAGCGTGGGCCCAGCAATCAAATGCCTTTGGTCTGCAGCTAATTGGCTTCCCGGGGGAGGAGACATTGAAAGGTGCATGTTAAGGAGCACTGCTTGCAAAGTGACCAAGTGACCATATCAGAGCTTGCATGGATCTTTGCATCACAACTACAACATCCTATGCCACCATTTCAACAGTGACTTTAAACACACTAGTAAAGTAAAATCACAAGCCCTAAATTAACTACAAAAATAGTACACCTGGGGCCACTGAAAGGTGTAGTGGTAAAGTCACTGCTTAGCATATAGATTTGTCACTGCGAGACCTAGGATTGAATCCCTCTCTTGGACAACCTCAGGGTTCTCGTGGAGGGTGGTACAATTGGTCACCATCATCCAGGTTTGGAGGTTAGTAAGTGCATACAGTATGGTTGGCTTGCCTTTTCACGCTCTAGAAACTCCTTGTGGCCGCATTGCCGTCTGTGACCTCAATCAAGGTAGAAGGCCAGAGGGTACAGTACATTCCTTCTATTTCCTGGTTGGGCAAGCAGCGTGATAGGTGCCATAACTGATGTACTTAAGGGGACATGTGCCTCAACATCGACTGTCCCGAGTTTGCTGGAAAAAGACCTGAACACAAATTAGGTAAGATGTAATAGGCAAGAAAATTGAGTAAATGTGAAAGAGAGTGTTGACACATTTTTTTAATTTCTATATGTTCTAAAGCTCCAGCAAGAGACTAGAAATGAACAAGAATGCTGAATGTATCAATACATTTAACTTTTCTGCAATGATGTTTGGATGTGTGTTTAACTATGTATTACCTAGATTACATTCCTCTCATGATTATACTGACAAAAACATTTTGATTAAAAAATACATATTGCTCTCTCCTGTAGCTTAATTTAAATTAATTCAATACATAATGGCAAGCACAATATCTGGTATTTGGTTTGCCTAACATACAGGTATCATGTAAAATGAAGAACATCTACAGTATCTCTACCATGTGTCAGTTTAGCTACTGTATTCACTGCTTCAGATGACAAGTGCATTGCACATGACAATAAGGCCGTTTTAATGCAATCCCTGCCTTACGATAGGCTGCAAATGGATTCACTCGGCTGATATACCGAGTGATAATAAAATAAAACAGATTGTAGATCCTAAACTAGACAGAAAGGAAATGTTCATTTGATAAGACAACATACACTAGAGACAGATCCCCTTTTCCACTTTTTTGCAGGATTCTGATCTGTGATGAAACACCATTAAACACTTCAAAGAATCCACACTTCATCACAAAAATAAGCTAACGCATATCTCAAGTTTAGACATTTTAGTCCAAACAACAACACACAAATATTTGAGTAGTTGCCATGTTACCAAAACAAAAACATTTTCGTTTCAGAAATGAAAGTAAAGAAAACATTGTTGCAATAAGGTAGGTGAAAACAACATAGCACATTGCTCAAAAAAAATTAAGGGAACATGTAATCATCACAGTATAATACCAAGTCAATTAAACTTCAGGGATATCAATCTGTCCAGTTAGGAAGCATAAGCAACTGTGAATCAATGTCACCTGTTTTAGTGCAAATGAAAGTGAAAATAGTTGCACTGGAGAGGCAACAGCAAGACAACCCCCCAAAAAGGGAACGGTTTTGCAGTTGGTGGCCAGAGAAAATTGCTCTCTCCTTATCCTTCCTGACTGACTCTTGTTTTGCATTTTGCTAGTGTCCTTGTCACTACTGGTAACATGAGGCGGTACCTGCAGCCCATTCAGGTTGCACAGGTAGTCCAGCTCCTCCAGGATGGCACATACATACACGCAGTTTGCTCTGTCTTCCAGTACAGTCTCAAGAGCATGGATGAGATACCAGGAGACGGGCCGTTAAACGAGGAGAGCTGGACTGGGCTGTAGTCAGGGCCCGACGTCCTCTAGTGGGACCTGTGCTCACAGCCCAGCACCTTGCAGCTCAACTAGCATTCGCCAGAGAACACCAAAATTGACAGGTCCGCCAATGGCGCCCCGTTCTCTTCACAGATGAGAGCAGGTTCACACTGAGTGCATGTGACAGACGTGAAAGAGACTGGAGACGCCGTGGTGAACGTTATGCTGCCTGCAACATCATCCAGCATGACCGGTTTGGCGGTGGGTCAGTGATGGTATGGGGAGGCATATCCTTGGAGGGTCGCACAGACCTCCACGTGCTAGCCAACGGTACCCTGACTGTTGTTAGGTACCGGGATGAAATCCTCAGACCCATCGTCAGACCTTACACTGGTGCAGTATGCTGGGTTCCTCTTGGTGCAGGAAAATGTCTGGCCTCATGTGGCCAGAGTGTGTAGGTAGCTCCTGGATGACGAAGGTATTGATGCCACTGACTGGCCCTCAAATTCCCCAGTCCTGAATCCAACTGAGAACGTCTGGGACTTTATATATCGGTTCATCCAATGCCGCCAAGTAGCGACACAGACTGTCCAGGAGCTCACTGATGCCCTGATCCAGGTCTGGGAGGAGATCCCCCAGGACATCATCCGCCGTCTCATCAGGAGCATGCCCAGACGTTGTTGGGAGTGCATACAGGCACGTGGGGGACTTTCTCACTACTGAGTCACATTATGACTTTCCGTGATGAAATTGTGTTTTCAATTATTTACTTTGATTTTCGGTGTGACTTTGAATCCAGCCCTCAGTCGGTTGGTGATTTTGGTTTCCAATGACCGTCATTTTGTTCTCAACGAATTACACAATGTACAGTAAAGATTTTGATCTTTGCTGGTTTGATATTTCCTTCATCGAAACCCGGCATATGATTTAAGTGTTCCCTTAATTATTTGAGCAGTGTATTTGGCCACATTCAATCTTAAATTTATATCCAGTTTAATGAAGCATTTCAAGTAAGTGTCCTCTGCTGTAACATTACAAATTTTAACTCACATTTAGTGATGAAGCATCATCCACACAGATATTTTGTAAAAGTTCAGTTTCTGAGATTTATTTGGCTGTCTATTTGTCTGCACGAGCCATTTACTGTAGTGGTCAGACACAAAATACAGTAAATGCTTCACCATCTCATGTCTTTTGGGTCTATGAAGGTACAGTATGTCAATGCAAAAACATTTTGCTAAACATTTAGCTATTTCAACTATTACGATCATAAATGTATATTACTCAAAACACAGTAAACTGTATTTAATTCCAGCTTTGTATTTAATTCTCGTAGCTCGTTTCTAAATCTGCACACTGCTACAGTGGTCTCACATAGCCATGTAAACCTCAAAAATTCCACAGAGCCTGGTTCTCAAGGCTAGTACATTGTTGATGTCACTTTTGAGCACTACACCATTTAATCTGTATTTCAGTATGTGCAGCCACACAGCCTGTGTAGACAAGCAAGAGATTACCTACCAACTCCATTTTGTCAATGAGGGAAACAACACTGAACGCACCACTGCTGAAGTAGTTAGTCTGTTTAATTCAAATGCTGCTGATGTTTAAAAATATATTTTTTTTAAATCAAAGGGCCCCCTGAAAACATTTTTTTTTTTATTTTATGTGGAGATGGCTTAGAGCATGTTTTGGTATGTGTGACACCTGCACCATCTGCTTCCAGTGCTCCCCCTGCAGGAGGCAGGCTTCAGCGCTCCACGTCGCCGGCCTTCTGACACCACCGCCCATTTCATCAACTCATCACACCTGTTGTCTTGTTTAGCGCACCTGATCATCATCCAGTCATTCCCCCTAGTATATATGTTCCCTCTGCTCCCTTTGTCTTTGTGTGTTATTGTCTCGCCTGTACGAGCAGAGTTCAGCTCATTAAATGAATACTTCTCACGAAACGACTCCGCAGTCCG
>JACXGI010003131.1:54748-65453 GCA_016801175.1 Esox masquinongy | reverse complement strand
TATTCTCTTTACTTTTGATTCAGTGGCCTACCAGAGAGGAGGAGAGTCTGTGTGCAGTGCTGGACGGTAAGGGTACCATCCTACTGTGTGGGTATGTGTGTGCAGTTGACTGCATGCTTTTCCGCTGCTGAAGTACAGAAGTGAAAGTGGGAAATACAACATCAGTGTATTTCCTACTTAGTCCACTAGAGGGAGTTATCTCTCTGTGTAGTAACTGGTTACAGGAAAAACACCTCCATCCCCAACCCTGACTGGAACAATGATTATTTGACCTTTAAAAGGTTGTTCTGTGTGATCATGCTTTTGTTGTGTGTTTCTGGTTCAGACCCGGGCTGTTGAACATGGGGGAGAGTGTGAACCAGCCCTGGCTGGCAGACTCCTGGCCCAACGCCTGTGCCAATCACAAAGACTGCAGCATCAACTGCTGCAACAATGGCAACGGCACCAGTGACAGCAACATGACCACATACAGCCGCCCAGGTCAGTGATGTTACTGCTATGCCCCTTCTCAGGTCGGTCAGGTCTGTGATGTTACCGCTACCCTCGTTCTCAGGTCAGGTCAGTGATGTTACCGCTACACCTCTTTTCAGGTCAGGTCAGTGATGTTACCACTACACACCTGGTCAGGTCATTGGTGTTACCTTTACACGCCTTTTCAGGTCAGGCAGGTCAGTAATATTACCGCTACACACCTTCTCAGGTCAGGTCAGTGATGTTACTGCTACACACCTGGTCAGGTCATTGGTGTTACCTCTACACGCCTTTTCAGGTCAGGCAGGTCAGTAATGTTACCGCTACACCCCTTGTCAGGTCAGATCAGTGATTTTACCGCTACACACCTTCTCAGGTCAATTCAGTGATGTTACCACTACACCCCTTCTCAGGTCAGTCAAGTGATGTTACAGCTACACACCTTCTCAGGGCAGGTCAGTGATGTTACTGCTACACCCCTTCTTAGGTCAGATCAGAGATGTTACCACTACACACTTTCTCATGTCAGTTCAGTGATGTTACCGCTACACCCTTTTTTAAGTGGGTCAAGTCGGTGATGTTACCACTACACCCCATCTCAGGTGGGGCAGGTCAGTGATGTTACCACTACACCCCTTCTCAGGTGGATCAGGTCAGTGATGTTACCACTACATCCCTTCTCAGGTCGGTTAGGTCAGTGATGGTCAGTTACCGCTACACCACCTAACCCTAACCCCTTCTCAGGTCTGATCAACTAAGAATAAGTCAATGTCATGAAATTTTTGCAGCGCATTAAGCCTTGTCATGGAAATTAAATGTCTTCAACATGGTGTGTGGTAGTAAGTGATGTTATGTACACGTGTGAGGGATCAATGAAGGTGTCCTAACCCAGTGTGGTCTCCCCCATAGCCGACTGCATCGCCAACTATGGCAGCCAGCTGGAGAAACAGCATGGTGGTCTACTGGGGCCTGACCAGGCTGTGTACAGCGACGTGGACCTCTCCAACAAACTCAACGAGCTCAAGACCTTCAACAACCCCAGCCTGTGTTATCCAGGCCCAGGCGGAGGTCCCCCCACCCCCTACGAGCCCACCCCCTACGCCACCACCCAGCTCATCCAGTCCAGCATCCTGAACAAATCTGCCGCGGTGGCTGGAGCCTCTGACATCCGCTGCTGGAACCAGCCCCCCTCCCAGCTGCAGAAAGCACAGATGCAGTATAACATGATGGAGCAGAACAACAGGCTTAATAAAGGTGAGGACTGGTCTGTAGCAGCAGTAGTGGTTGGTTTGTTTCGCTGTTTGCAGTCAACCTCCAATATCTGTTTAACTCTGTCCTCAGACCATTTCAGAGGAGATGGCCCCCAGCCGGGCACCATACCATATAACCAGCCCCCCGACCACAACACAGGAGGGTCTCACCACAGCTCTGACAGGGGCAGCAACAGCACCTCTGGTGAGAACCGAAAGCAAACTCATTCTAGCAAATACATGTCTTGTAGGACAAAATATGTGACTTGTTCTGCGGAACCTTTTAAGTGTTGTTTCGAATGTCTCTGCAGGGAGCCAAAGTCACAAGAAGGGAACCCGCACGCCCAAACTTCCCAAAACCAACACAGTGAACTGGGCTGATCCTTTACCCCCTCCCCCTGCTAACCCCCCACCCAGCCGGAGCTGTGACGAGTACACCCTGCCCATGGAAAAAAGCTTTAACCCAGATTCAGCCTGCCCAATGCTTCCCTCGCGGATGTATCTGCACCCAGATGAGATGGAGGAGGACGAGGAGGAGGCAGAGGAAGGGATGGATAGGTGTCCCACACCCCCGGTCAGAGGGGCGGCCTCTTCCCCTGCCGGTATGTCCTACAGCCACCAGTCCACAGCCACTCTAACCCCGTCACCCCAGGGAGAGCAGCACAATGGGACAGACCAACTCAGGTAACCACTCATCCCAGCTACAACCATCTATAAACACACTGCACCCCACTCATCCCAGATACAAGCACACTGCACACCACTCATCCCTGATACAACCACATTACACCTCACTCATCCCAGATACAACCACACTGTACCCCACTCATCCCAGATACAACCACATCGCACCCCACTCATACTGACAACTACAAGGCACCGCATTCATCCCAGCTACAACCACACTACACCCCACCCATCCCATCTACTACCACACTACACCCAACTCATCCCAGCTACAACCACAATACGCTCTACTCATTCCAGCTACAACCACGCTGCACCCCACCCATCCCATGTACCACCACACTACACCCAACTCATCCCAGCTACAACCACAATACACCCCACTCATCCCAGCTACAACCACACTACACCCCACTCATCCCAGCTACAACCACGCTGCACCCCACTCATCCCAGCTACAATCACACTACACTCCACTCATCCCAGCTACAACCACACTACACCCTCACCACACTCACCATCAGCCATGTCTACTGATCCTTGCTCTGCTCCTTGCCTTTCTTCCTTCTTAGGCAACATGGGGCCAGCCCACCTCCTCTCCCGCATCCCCTCTCACCCCCACACACCTACGGCTACATCTCCGGCCCACTATCCCTGGATACTGACGGGCAGGAGGAGGAGGAGGAGGAGGAGGAAGACGAGGGGGGTGAGACAGATGCAGACATGGCCCAGGGTCACTACCACCAGCACCAGGGTACCCAGCAGCCCCAGCAGCACCACCCTCCCCCACGCAGGCTGCACCTCCGGGGCCTAGAGCAGACTCCGGCCTCCAGCACGGGGGACCTGGAGAGCTCCGTGACCGGCTCCATGATCAACGGCTGGGGCTCAGCCTCCGAGGAGGACAATGGCTCGTCGGGCCGCTCCAGCGCCGTCAGCTCCTCGGACGGGTCTTTCTTCACGGATGCCGACTTCGCCCAGGCGGTGGCCAACACCGGGGACTACACAGCGGGCCTGCGCATGGCCCGGTTCCCAGAGGACACCAGGCCGGCGGGTGAGGACAGGGGAGGGGAACAGGAAACCAAGAAATAAAGGAAGAGGAATAAATGCATAGTACTGAAGAAAAACTCCCATGTACTGATTGTTTGTCTGTTTCCTCAGGGCGAAGGCACCAGCGTCCCTGCAGCCCTCTGTCCACAGACAGCAACATGAGCTCTGCCGTGATGCAGAAGAGGCCGCCCAAAAGGCACAAGCAGCAGCAGCAGGTTCCAGCTGGCCACCAAGGCCCCCAGCAGAGGAAGGGCTTCACAGATGGTAAGGGGCTGAGTCACGGGTCAGCTCTTGCATTGACTCCTCATATAGCTGTACTCTACATATGCCTTGGGAAATGACTCTTGAATAAATCTCATGTTTCACCTCTGCCTTCTTCTCTACTCAGACTCCTGCATGCCCCTGAAGTCCCCTAGTCATACGTCACGGTGTGGCTATGAGGGGAGGGGGGCCACGCTCCCTAGGATTGGCTCTGGGGAGGGCAGGGGCCGCAGAGGGAGTGCTGGGGCCCAGAGGACCAGAGAGGGCTCTGTGGAGAGACAGGAGGCGCAGGACAAGAGCAGGACTCAACAGGGAGGCAAGGGGAACCGGAAAGGCTTTCACCAACCAGGTACTCGCAGCGATGTTGTGGCATTTCCATTGGAAATGTAACAAAGATGTAGAGATATGAGCTTTACGACTTTACACTTTTCTGTTGTTCCTACATGTCATACTAAATCCCTTGAAAAACTAGAAGTGCATCACAAACTAAGTAGGATGCGTGTGACCTCCCTCTGTGCCCTAGTTTCCGAGGATATCCCCCCATACAGCAGGCCCTCGTTCCCCTCGGTGAAGGGCCAGGCTCAGAGCTCCTCCAGCTCTATGTCCTCCCGGAGCTCAGGTGGCCGGAGGAGAGATGGGCCCACCGGGGCCCGCAGGAATCCCACAGACACACTGCCCAGCATCGGAGGCTTCCAGACCCAGGAAGAGGAGCTAGAGGTGAGAATCAGATCCTGAAAGTCAGTCTACTCATTTCCATCAGTATCAGTGCTATGCCCAAAGCCTAGGATGTCTATGGTCTTTTTATGGTCCCCAGAGGGGATGCTTTATGAACGTGTCTTGTGTCTGCAGCTGCTGGAGAGCTGAGGATCATTTAAGGAGGACTGGAAACTCTCGGAATGCCCTCACAGGAAGAAAGAAATCTGACATCGCAAATCAGTGACTATTATGTAAATGACTTTTCTTATCATACAGACGAAGAAAAAAAAAACTGAACAATACTTATCATAGTTTTTCTTTTAACAATTTCTCATTTGATGTCCATCTTGGAGGAGAAAAGTGAGAGAAAAAAAGGTGCAATCAAGTTTGAGTCTGTGCACTCAGTGGTTATGAAGCGCCATTAGATCATTGTTTACTTGAGTTGTTGGTTGAGAACTGGCTTCCCCCAGCCTTTATGGTGAGCTAGTGACTGATGTAAGATGAACGTACATGCGCATTTAGATGGCAATTGTCAGTCTATACAAGGGGTGGGTACGATCATTTTGACTTGAGCGCCATATTCCAATTTCAAAATGTTGCGGACAGGCATACTGTTGGAAAATAAACAATTATTAGAAAATGTACAGGTCCATTATAGTTAATACATGCTTTAAATCTAGTTGTACAAGTTTAAATGTGGGTAATGTTTTCAACTCCAAATAATCATTAAACCTCCTGAGGGCTGGATTTCACCCACCCCTTGTATGCACAGAAAAGTTGGCTTCTCTATGACTGTGGCTCTTTGGTACTTCAGAATGGACTTGTCGAAGACTATGGTTTTGTGGTATTTCAGAATGGGCTTGTCTGTAGATGTGATTCTGTGGTACTTCAGAATGGGCTTGTCTGTAGATGTGATTCTGTGGTACTTCAGACTGGGCTTGTCTGTAGATGTGATTCTGTGGTACTTCAGAATGGGCTTGTCTGTAGATGTGATTCTGTGGTACTTCAGACTGGGCTTGTCTGTAGATGTGATTCTGTGGTACTTCAGAATGGGCTTGTCTGTAGATGTGATTCTGTGGTACTTCAGAATGGGCTTGTCTATAGATGTGATTCTGTGGTACTTCAGACTGGGCTTGTCTGTAGATGTGATTCTGTGGTACTTCAGACTGGGCTTGTCTGTAGATGTGATTCTGTGGTACTTCAGACTGGGCTTGTCTATAGATGTGATTCTGTGGTACTTCAGAATGGGCTTGTCTATAGATGTGATTCTGTGGTACTTCAGAATGGGCTTGTCTATGTAATTCTGTGGTACTTCAGAATGGCTTGTCCATTATTGTTTCTGTGGTTTTACTGTCATTCATATTTGGACTTCACAATCCATCTTGTAAATTGTTCAGTCATTTTACTTCCACAAAAATTGCAACAATGGGATTTTTATGTTGGTTTTTAATGTATTTTTGTAATGCACTGTTATTGTTTTGTTATTGATGTTGGTCTTGTCGATGTGCATTATTTGTTCTACTTTGGTTTCAAAAGCACAATCACTTAACTTTATTTTAAGCCATTGTTATCTATGAAGTTCCGTCTTACAAGAGGAACAATGATAAAAAAAAAAATGATAATGTTGATTGTTTTCTGTGTACGATTGGACAGGAGTGTTTTGTGTCTTGATATTCTGTTTCTGTTAGGGATTGACATGGAAACGAGACTCCAATGTCCAGTTTGGGTTAAATTGAAACCAGTGTCCTGAAAGAACACCGGCCTAAGCCGTGATCACATTCATACATGTATTATGACACATACTCCTTTGTCGACCATATGAGACCCTCATGTCTACAAATGCACTTATGAGGAAGTGAGAGACAGGCCAAGCTGAGGGACACATTGTACCAGTAGAGAAGGGGGTAGACACCCATTGGTCTCAGTAGGAGTCTCCCTTCCAGGTAAGTTGAGGGTGGGAATGTTGAACGGTCCATCCTGGAAAATATATATCTCCATTCCTGATGGTGGATAGCATTTCCTTCTTGAGCTACTAGCACACAGTGACATGTCCACCGTTGTTTCCCAGCAAGGACAGCGGGCCGAAGAAAGTGACATTAATACAGGCCCTGAGTACAGATTCTATAACAGAGTGACTACAGACTGGGAACTGAGAATCCTGCAGCTTCGAGATGGAACAGCATGTTGGGTTTAGAGTTGTTATGGCTACTTCTACGCCAAGCTTTGGTTCCATTTCTTTGCTTGCTACACATCTACAAAATGTGTGAAACTACAAAATGTTTGCTGAATAAACCTGACACTTATTTGGAGTTTGCAATGTTTTAAGGAATTACAAATATGTTCATTATGTCAGCCATGGTATTTCATTACTGAGTATGTTATAAAAGTGTTGGGGAAAAAACATTGTCATTTTTACCACATTATTTATTATTAAAATGTCTTAAAATGCCGCCGTCCCGTTTGAGATGTCTTCTTTTTGGCGGTTCTGTCTTCGTTCACGTGTTGATTCCCCAGCCTTTCATCAGTCGATATCTCCTAACCCAAGGTTGAAGTGAAGACGGAAGTTGGGCGAAGCAGAGGGAGTGCCACCCAAAAGCCTGTTCTTCATGGCAATGCTGCTTAATTAACCTCCATCATGAACCCTGGTGGTTAATTAAGGGAGCAGCTGTGTGCTGTCAAAAGGAAAGAAATGCTCCGGAGCCTAGCGCACAGGTGTGGCTCTCTGGCTCTTTGTGTGCCGTGTATGTGTAGTCAGGGGTAGATGACAGTAACGTTACAGCCGTAAGCGGTAGCCAAAATCCTTTTCTTTGTCCTCCACAGGGAGAGTAAGATTGTGATTGAGAGGAAGAAGCTGTCAATCAGCCACCCACATACAGATTACTCCAGAAAGATTCTAGCGTGTTCCTTATTGTTTAACTCCAAGTACGTCTCCGCATAATCAGCCAGAGAGAGGACAGATGCTGAGCTTCCGGAAGTTCCATCGCTGATGGAACCACACAAAGGCATTCCATGATAGATGGGACAGACGGCTGTTCCGACTGGGGCTTCTCTCCTCCTGTCATCAGAGTGGAACGAAACCAGTGTCCCTGCTGCTGTATTGGGCATTCTGTAAAGGCTAGCTACTTACGCTGAAGTCTGCAGCCCCAGTCAAAGCAGTGCTAATTCAGTACCATAAGGGGTCAACACAATTAACCCAGAAAGACCATACTATAGTCACTGCTGCTCCTAGCCCACTTTATCCGCCGGCTCAATCTAATCCCCTGGGCTGTCCCAGTAGGACTTGCTGAGTGAGTCATACTCAGGCATTTCCATCCATATTACTCGTCCCATTAATTACGTCTTAATCTATATTTCCCCTGCACCATTTAGTTGTCTGTGGGAAGAGATGAATCAGATTTACTGCTTTAAGTTAACAGCAAAGTGTCCGAGGAGAGGCCTTATGACAGGTAGGTGTGAGTTATTTGTCCTAGTCATTCTGGTGGCTCCCCACTTCAATTCAATACTGCTAAATTATCCAAATACATTACAGTAACTGGTTTAAAATCGAACACGTGTGCACATCCACATCCTTGGCCATCAGAATGTTGTGCAGCCTTTGATGATGGATCACAGCCGCGGCGAGACACGCTTTTCCTGTCAGCATCAGCAAATAACCAGAGTCCATCCATCTTCATTATGCCCCAGCGTGGACAGCCACGGAGCCACTACCCAGGGAGAGGGCATTACTGGTAATGGAGTCTTTAGAGCAGTCCTAGGAGACTGGGACTGCTGGCTGGCTTCCATGGGACGCCAGCTACACTGAAACCCCACGGTTTCATTCAGAGCGTGAAGAGCCTCTTCGACACCTGTTTTAAGTTAGCAAACCAACAAACGCGAAGGACTGCTTAAATGCGGGCGGCATTGCCCTTGAATGAGTGCAGCTTGATTTTCTGTTCCTTGAGGTGTCCGTCGTCGCTGATCACAGCTAGTGTTGGGGATTGCCTTTTGGCCAGATATTAAATTGAATCGATTTAAATTTGCAACAGTAAGGTGAATAAGGATTACTTTCTGAAGTAGTCACTGTCCTGGTCCATGACTTAAGTGGTCTGTCCTTCATCGGTGTTGCTCTCCATGTATCTCCCGGTATACCAACAGGCCTACCCCAGTATTACAGCACTCACAGCAGAGCAGTGCATCTCAGTGGGGGGCAGAGGAGGAGATAGCGAGGGGTAATTCCTGTCACATCCTCCCCTGCTCAGTCCATCCAATTAAACCCATGCACCAGGATTAGACTATCCTCTCTCCTCTTTTCCCCTTCCACCCTCTTCCTTCAGCCCCTCCTCAGCCCTACCGTCCAAGTTAAGTCAATTAAACAATGACGAGAAGGATTTAATGCCCCTCTCAGCAGGCTTCATCTTTCTCCAAATCCTACCTCAATCAAACAACAGAGAAACAGGAAATGGCTGCTTTAGTTGGCCAAATGTCTATGCCAATCCATTTCCGCAGTCAAGCTATGCCTCCTAATCCAGAATCTGGTATTTACAGGCAAACGTCACTACATAGAGCAATGGTTGGCATCAGGTTGAAAATGGCCTGCAATTGATTTATTTTGGCCTGCAGTTTTTATTTACTATCATGTTTATAATCATCACATATTTTTGTTTTTTTGGTGGGTATATGTTAAAAAAAGTCACCATAAACTGTTTTTACAATTAGGAAATAATGAAATATTATGTAATGAAATATTATCTCAATATTATCTCAATTTAATCAAGGTATGCTTTTATATGTTATTATTTTTTGCTTTTATATGTAATTATTTTTGTTATTTTTGGGCTTATTTGTAGTCAATTTACAATGTTTTTTTAATATATTATAAATTTGATCAAAAAATCATCAATCATGATTCATTTCAGTGAATTTGTGATTAATTATATTTATTATTATTATATGCTCTGTTTGATCATTTATTCAAACATCACATTAACTGAATGTGTAGATAGTTTTTTTTTATTATGAACACTGTTTTTAATAATGTAATACATTTTCCTGTTAGCACCTTCCATTAAATATCCTACCATTTAGTTTGGACAAGGTTTTCTTGTAGATAAATGTAACCAATCCTCAGTCTCTGCCTGCCTGCCTGCATGCCTGCCTGCCTGCCTATCAATCAATCAATCAATGTATCTATCTATCTAACTATCTATCTATCTATCTATCATCTGTCTGTCTCTGCCTGCCTGCCTGCCTGTCTGTCTGTCTCTGCCTGCCTGCCTGCCTGCCTGCCTCTGTGAACTTGCCCCTCCTCTCATCATTCTGGTGTCTCCTCTATGCGTGTTAATTTCCTGCTTCAGTGGAACGAGTCACTCCAGGAGTGGTTTGTGACAATCCTCCGATGCCAAGCTGGAGAGAAAACCCTTGAGTCGTCGCTTACTGTTTAAATTATTAACAGTAATGGTGCCAGTGGTGTGCAGCCAGTCAGTCCTCTCTGTACCTTCATCTCCCTGTTTAGTGGCTGGGGAAGGAACAGGCATTCCTTCTCACTGTTATTTCACTCCATTTAAATGTCATGAAACATGTACATCAGCATTCCCACAAATGGTGCCATCCAATTATAATGCTATTTTCAGATGTTGGTTTTTGCTGTTTATGGATTGAATGCAAATGTAAACCTTTCTATATTATGCAAGTGCCACAGGACAAAGCACCAAATGCAATCCATTGTGTTATACAACCATTATGCAGTCTATTTAACAAATCTAAATGCACGTGACTCTACAAGGACTGCCATTATGATAGAAATTCAGACAGGCAGGCAAGCATATAGCCAAGCAAGCACACAGACAGACAAGCAGGCAGGCAGGGAAGCAGGTACACAGACAGACAAGCAGGCAGACAGACAGGCAAGCCATACAGTAGACACATCTGTAGAGGACCTTGGCTTGTCTATTAATGATCCCCCAGTCTCACACAGAGCAGTGTCAAGGACACAGACCAGGCAGCCCCAGGGAATAACACCTCCTTTACCTTCACATTGGCTTAGCAGAAGGCCATACGGCCAGAGACACACCTGCTTCTACCTTCATTTGGTTCACATGGTAAGAGACACATCTCATTGTCATACAGCACTGCTGCCAAAGCACACCGTGCGTCATAGTCTGAGAGCGGCAGTAAATACTCTGCTTCAGAACGTGTCTGATTTTTGTGTGTCTGCACTGCCCATTTGTGTATGCATGCATGGTGTGTGTGTGTATATGGATACGTGTATGTGCATGCACGTGTCTGTGTGCATCTGTGTGTGTGTGTGTGTGTGT